>CM077156.1:191026006-191225682 GCA_039583875.1 Platanthera guangdongensis | reverse complement strand
AGGAAGCTGTAAAACACAGCAAATATGTACTGAATAGAAATGTGAGTGAACACAATCATCATCAAGCAATCCCCACTGTCTCCTTTAAGAAAGAAAGTTAAAGTAGGGTGGAGGCCTGGACAAGCCTCAACAAGATTTTTGGTTGCTTATGTCCATACACAAACAATAGTAAGAAAAACATTAAAGAAGACTGTTGGTGGTGACCAGCCCTGACCAGATCGACGAAGAAGTCCCGACGCCGCACCAGTACCGGACCTCTATCGACCCATGTTTTGCATGTTTTATTTGTTTCATTTATTGTGTTGCATTTTATTTTTGCAAAGTTTATGTTGTCAATTTTAGTTGTCGCACGCCTGTGTGCGGAGCCATGTTGTTGCACGCCTGCCGCGTGTAGCCGTTGGAGTTTTATTTTACTATATATATATATACCCCTATATATATATAAAAACTACACACATACATATATATATCTATATAAATATACATATATTAATATCTCTCTCTATATATATAACAGGTTTGATTACATCAAGCAGGCCGAACAGCGCCACAGTAAAAACCTGTTCATCTTCCCGACCGGTGAGAATCCACAGGCTAGGGTTCGCAGTTCGGGCGCCATGACTCCGCCTTTTCCGGACGCAAATCGAGCGGGATTCACGCTCCTCACCGGATGCCGCTCCTTCGACACTTCCCCGCCATTGCCGCTGGACGCAAGGAGTTTACTGCACGATGCCGCCTGCAACCGCCCACGATCCAGCTATGTCTACTTCCACGACACCCTATCCTGCAGTTTCGACCACATCCACTGCCGCGAGCCCTTCCGCCATGGCTGTTCCACCAAAGAGCCGATGGTTCCTGTTGCCCTATAAAAAGAAGAAGAAGAATATGAATCAGGTGAGGAATGAAGAATTGAAATCGAAGTTTTGTGATTGTTACTTCCGTTTGAGGTTGCTTTGTGCTTCCTGGATTAGGACTTTGTAGTTGGTCAATGAAGAGATTGCTGTGTGCTTCCCGATAGAATTAGGCGTGAATGTCTGTGTTCTTCCAGTTAGGTGAATGTTGAAGATTGGAAAACTAGATAAGATTGCTGAAAGTGTTCCGTGGTTTTGATTAGAGTTAGAGTGATTAAAGAGTGTAGGATTTCTGAATGTTGATGGGAAGAGAAAACTGAAGATAGATGTTCGTTTCCTGTATGTGTGTTTTGGCTTCCAGTGAGGAAATTTAGGGTGAAATGATTCTGTTTCCTATTACTTGTTTGGGAAGATGATGAATAGTGACTTGCATAATTATTGTAAAGTCTAAAATGATGAACAATACTTAATGTTCCTGTACTTGTTCGTTGTGATATGAAAATAGGTTTTGGGAACAGTTAGGTTTGGTCTTAGTATTGAAACCCATTAAGGTTGCTAATAGAGTAGCTCCCATGTGTGCTTGGTGACGTTCGTTGGAGCCACTATTGTGCTTATGAGATTTTGTGGAGCCACTTGTGTGAGAGCGAGCGAATTTTAGGTTGTTAGTTTGTGACTTCCTTGCTTTGTCGAGTGATTCCGTGGAACCACCTTGTGCGAGGTAGCGATTTAATTCCTTGGTGCCCGTGTGCGATAGCGGCCGACCTCGGAGCGGGAGATCGAAGGTGACGAGGAGTTCCTCGCGTGATCGCCATCGACTTCAAATACGAAAAAACGTTTATTTCCGTGGGTAATTGTTTTTATCTCTTCCTTTGTGCGTGTCTCTATATTTTCTCGTAGGATAATAGACTTATTGTTGGGTTTTTCGCCCGAGTTTTGTCAGCGAACGTTACATCAAAAACTCCAAACGGTAACGTATTTGAAGTTCACGATTTCAGTTGAGCTACGACAAAGAGAACGAAACGAAACGAAAGTTGCGAGCTTACTTCCCGGATTTAAAATTGAACCTTTTTTTATTAAGAAAATTCATTTTTCTAACAACATGGTGAATTTCGTGCTTTACAAAATTATGTTGCTTAATTTCATAAACTCTGTGCAATTCCCGCTCAAATCTAAAAAAAACATATTTCGTTGCATTTGGTTAGGGTTTCCTAGAAAAAGCCGACAGACGCGCAAATCCTACACGCCGTCCTGCATCAACCGTCCTTCCTAGAGTAGAGAGAATGAAGATCGGTCCACATAGCGTGAGTGGTCTCATGATACATGATCATACGATAGGGCTCGATGTCCAGAGAATTGAGAATGCAAGATTGAACCCGTCCGTCGTCACGGATCCACTCATCAGTGGGTTCAGTGGGAGAAGACTCGGTGAGATGAAAAAGGAGACTTTTAGTTTGTAGCACACGGCGAACGGAGTGTACCCATTTCACAAAATTTTGTTTGCCACGAAGAGAAATAGTGGTAATGCGTAGCTCATCCCGAAGCTCAAGAGGCGTAGCACGGGGAAAGTCTGGAAGAGGAGAGGAATCAGCAGCAGTGGTGGAATCTGAAGCCATATTACTGGGCTGCGACTAGGCACAGTAACCGGGCGGTTTAGAAGGCACGCGGTTAGCCGAATAGAACCAACGACTACTATTGAAAAAGTGCTGAGAGCAACGAGCAGAAGAAGCCGCAGAGAGAAGTGGCAGCGACTAGAAGAGGTCGCCAAAGGCAGTGAATAGAAGAGGTCGAACGCGATTAGACGAGATCGCGCGGTAAGCAGCGACTACTGGGCGAAGTCTAGTCGCAGCGACTTCTGGGCGAAGTCGAGTCACTGCGGAGACTAGAGAAGCCGAAGCGGAGAGAAGAAGCGGCAGTCTGAGGAGGTCAGATCGAGGCCACCAAACCGGCAAGAACAGACCGCACGGTTAAATAGACCGCAGCTAGCAGCAAGGCGGCAAAGCGGTTAAGAGGCAAAGCGAGGATGGGGCCAACGAGAAGAATAAATTGGCAAACAGGCAGAAGACCGAGTGATAAGAAGTAGACCACAACAGGAGTAAAAGCCGGGCGGTTAGCAGCAGACCGCACCGGTAAGAAGCAAATAGGAAGCCGCAGCGGACAAAGACAAGTCGCAGCGGTGAGGAAAATAGGTCAGACAGTTAGATCTAACCACTGGAAGAGGGAAGGCCGCAGCGGATAGAGAGTAGCACGAGGCAGTTCGAAGAAAACTAACCGTACGTGAGATGGGGTCCACGAGCCAGAGAGAGGAAGACTATAAAAGGGCGTAGAAGAGGTGAGAAGGTGGTGAAGGAGGCGGTTAGAGAAGTAGAGAAGTCGCAAAGCCGAGCGGTAAGCAGAAAGACCAAGCCGTCCGGTTAAACTGAAGTACTAGGCGGTTAGACACAGGCCGGACCGCCAGGCTTTGATACCATGTAGAGAACAATGGACAAACCTTGTATATCTTTCTTCAAATATAAAATACAAGAGAGAGTACAAATATATAGGAGAAGAGAAGGAGAAAGAATCCTATACAAAAGATGTGGGATTAAATGAGAAAGAAGAGATGGGCCTATAAACGAGCCTTTACATCATTTTTCCCCATATCATCTAACAATAATTAATAATTCAAAGAGCGAATTCAAGCGTCCGTATTTCACGAGAGATTCGATATTTGAGGATTACTTTCCCGAATTTATTACTTGACAACGACCGGTACACTGCCGTGCGCACCGTAGTTTCACTCCCGTCTATAGCGGTGTGTAGAAATTACGCGTCGACATCCTAGTGCTATTTTTTCCTCTTAAGCTTTTTACTGAACTCTGGAAGTTACCTGCTGAGTTACTCAAGTAATACTGTAAACTTATTAGTTCTTTGTATGCTTCTATTTTCATCAGTTACCTATTCTTTTTTTGGGTCTTATCAGTCATCATATGATAAAGTTGTTCGACCATCCTTCACCGAGCTAGGATTGGGTGTCCTCGTTTCCATTTACAGTGAACTGTTTGAAGCGGGAAATCCTCCACCTGTTATAGATGCAGAAGATTTACAAAATGATCCCGAGGTTCGAAGTTAAACATCTCATTCTTTTACAATGTGCTGTTGTTTTTCTTTCCTCATTGTTGCCATTGGCCCACATTCATTAAAGATTATTGGTTTCTTCATCATTTA
This sequence comes from Platanthera guangdongensis, assembly GCA_039583875.1. Taxonomy (NCBI): domain Eukaryota; kingdom Viridiplantae; phylum Streptophyta; class Magnoliopsida; order Asparagales; family Orchidaceae; genus Platanthera; species Platanthera guangdongensis. Next base: position 191,221,627 of record CM077156.1, on the reverse strand, counting down.
TGTGAAATTTCTTTTATTCAGATCTATATTGTTGGAAATTTCATTTTGATTTTGCCATGATAAAATGTGCTTCACTGTCAGATCTATATTAGCTTGTTGAAAACTGTAGTAGCGTTTTCAGTTGTAAATATTGGTTCCTTGCAGAGTTAAAGTTCAGAATTGAAATGACTCTTCATTTCAACTGCAGGGAACTCTGCGTTGTCTCTGTCATGACTTGGATATTCCTTTTCAGAGTTCGATGCTGAAGTACGTGGAGTGGATTTATTTTGATTTTAATGGATTTACTTCTAAGAGTTATTGCAAAGTCTTGTTTTTTGCTTCTCGAAATTTATACTTTACTGTAGCTGCATAACTTCTAAATGTAAATCCCATAGTTTGATGCATCATAACTGGTATCTTTCATCGAAGTTTGATTTTTCTTCCTGTTGGATTTATCGAGTCAATGTCGGTATTGTAGTGTCTTTATGTGTTTGAGATTTAGTCCCACAACACATATAGAAGCACGAGATGAGGTTTTTGATATTTTATGAACTGAGTTAGGATCCAACTGTGGGAATTGGGAGTTGTTGAGATCTGATGGCTGAAAATGGAAGTGTGATTTGATATTTTATGAATTGAGTGCAAGGGCGAGTGCGCGGGCGAGGGCGCTTGAGGGCGGGCGAGCGCGGGCGAGGGCGGGCGAGGGCGGGCGAGGGAGAGAGCGAGAGAGGCAAAGACATTTATTTTCAACGTATATCCCACACAGTCAGCTGAGAAAGCACCTAGGGCGCGGGCGAGGGCGTGTGCGAGGGCGTGGGCGAGGGCGAGGGCGAGGGCGAGGGCGAGGGCGAGGGCGAGGGCGAGGGCGAGGGCGAGGGCGAGGGCGAGGGCGAGGGCGAGGGCGAGGGCGAGGGCGAGGGCGAGGGCGAGGGCGAGGGCGAGGGCGAGGACGAGGGCGAGGGCGAGGGCGAGGGCGTGGGCGTGGGCGAGAGGGGCAAAGACATTTATTTTCAACGTATATCCCCCACGGTCAGCTGAGAAAGCACCTAGGGCGCGGGCGCGGGCGCGGAGAGAGGCAACACCATTTATTTTCAATATATATCCCACATAGTCAGCTGAGAAAGCACCTAGGACCTATGCTTTACGTGGTTCTTATGGGAGAAATGAAATGCTCAGATCTACTATTGAGCCAGTAAAGGGCATGCTATGAAGCACAAATATTTCTCCGAAGGTAGCGTACCTGTACCAGATACGTATCCGACACTGGTACTCGACGAATACACCTATGTGGACACTTGGACTCGACACATCATTTTACATATTGTGGTAGGAGTCTGTTTTTCTAGAATAAACAAAAGTTAGCTTTATGCTAGGAAGCGTTGATTCGTCCAATTAAGTTGTGTATTTGTGCCGAGTAATTTTTTGGTACCTGTAAGTTTTTGTCATAAGTACGCGTATTGAACTCGTTGATACGATACAAGTTATTAACAAAACGTCTAACTTGTCTCTAGACTAACTGAAGATTGAAGATGTTGATCTCTAATAATGAAGTTGATCTCCAACAATGAAGAAGGAGAAAAAGTTTGATGAGTAGACTTAAGTTTAATTTTTTCTCTTTTGATTAAATATATAAGATGTTAAATTTTGTAATATTTACAAATACTTAATGTTTGAAAATTTCATATTCTGTTGCATTGATTTGTGGACTTCATGTCCACAAATACTTCATGCTATGATTTATCCTTGCATTATTTATCTATTTACGAACACTTCATGTTATGATTTATATTTGATGTTTCGATGTTTTGAGAATTATTTATTGCACTTGTGATATATATATTGTGAGAAAAGCGTAAATAAAGAGATTTTTTTATTGCTCCAAACGATGAATAATGCAAGGGTATGCCCCATATTTATAAGAGAGGGATAGAGAGAAAAGAAGAGAGAGAATACACAACGCTTGTCACATGCGACTAACAAAATAGATAAAAAAACATGCGTGGGCTGTGCGGTTAGACAAGCTAACCACACGGTTATACAAGCTAACCGCACGGTTATACAACTTGAGATATCAACATGTTCGCTCTGGTCTCTATCCGTTTGGATGCTGCGAACTACTTTAGGGAGCAACAACTGCAGTTATATTGATTCTAATCGCCTGGCCGCAAATATGATAGCACTTGGAAATCGCCAAACCTCAACAACGGTCAAGCCTTTACTGATCACCAAAAGGCACGGTTGCAATTATCATACATGGCTACCAGGGGCGGTTAGGCAGGTACTAACTGCCAGATCGCAACCGTGACTATCCTCAGCTATACACCAAACTCTGCTCTAACAGAACAACAAGAAGACCTTGACAACCATCAGACCGCACCGCTACTGACCACCAGACCGTAATACGGTTAACCCTTGCTGATTGCCAGACCACACTAGTAATTCAGTGCGATTACAGAGGACAACGGCCAAACCGACAGACATGGTCGTCAGACTGCCAGAACCACAGTTCTATCATCCAAATGGTAACACAACCAAACTACCAGAGAGACAGTCCGCTAGGACTAGACCGCCAGACCGCCAACCTGTCCGCCACTCCTGTCCGCCAGACCGCCAAACTGCCAAACCGCTAGACCTGTCTGCCAGACCGTCAGTACTCCATATTTTCTGACATTCCCCCTCAAGCTGGAGCATATATATCAAACATGCCCAGCTTGTCACTGATATCCAAAAAAAGGATACTGGTTTGATAAAAACATCGGCTAACTTTTTGTCGGAAGTGACAAACGAAGTGCAGATTTGATTCTTCAATACACATTCTCTGATAAAATGATAGTCTACTTCAACATATTTTGTCCTCTCATAAAACATTGGATTCTTTGAAATATATATAGCTGTATTGTTGTCACAGAACATTGACAGATGATGATCATAGACTTCTTCCAAATCAAACATCAGTGCTCGTAACCATTTTTGCTCGCAAATAGTTAAAATCATGCGTTTGTATTCAACTTCAACACTTGACCTGGAGATAACAGACTGTTTCTTGCTCTTCCAGCTGACCAGATTTCCTTCTATGAAGGTGCAAAAGCCAGACGTAGATTTTCTATGCTCCTTGTCATCAGCATAGCTGACATCAGAGTAGACTTCAACCCTCAAATGATTATTCTTCTGAAACAGAAGTCCTTTTTTTCGGAGATCTTTTCACATATTCCAAGATCTTTAGAGCTGATTGAAGACGACACTCCTTGGGGGCTTGCATGAACTCGCTCACCCTTCCTACCGCATAACAGATATTCGGTCTCGTGACTGTCAAATAAATGAGTTTTCCTACAAGCCATCTGTGCATGGTGACATCTAAAAGAAGGGGCGAATCCTCATTCTAACATTTGTCATCACCAACAATCATTGGACATCGAGCAGGTTTAGCCCCAAGAAGACCCGTCTTTTTTAAAAGATTCAAGACATACTTCCGCTGTGAAAGCACTACAGGATTGGGCTTCCAGGAGATCTCAATTCTTAAGAAGTATTTGGAAGACCCCCTATCTTTTGTAACAAAATGTTTAAGAACTTGCTTCTTTGTTAGGTCAACGCACTTCTTATCATTCCCTGTAAGCAGAATGTCATTCACATAAACAAGAAGAACAACTAGCCTTATAAAAGTCTTGCGTCTGAATAGACAGTGATCTGCATCACTTCAAGTAAACCCAATAACAGAGATAACTTCGCCGAACTTCCCAAACCAGGCCCGCGTGATTTGCTTAAATCCATAGATTGCCTTCTTCAACCTACACACCTGAGACTCTCCCAGAGCAACATATCCAGGAGGTTGCTCCATGTAGACTATCTCATGTAGATCTCCATAAAGGAAGACATACTTGACATCTAACTGAGACATTTCCCAGTCTCTGTTAACAACCACAAAAAAATGAATAAAGATCGTTATAATTCGAGTAACTGGAGAGGTGTTAAAGAAGTACACACCATATGTCTGAGTAAAACCTTTGACAACTAGCTAAGCTTTATAGCGATCGATGGTACCATCAGAAAAAAACTTGATCACAAAGACCCAGCAACAACCAACCACATAAGCTCCTGGAGGGGTATGGGCAAGAGTACAAGTACCACGTTCAGTAAAATTTTTCATCTCCTCATCCACAACGGCTTTCCAATGAGAAATAACAAGAGCTTCTTGATAGGTAGCCGAGATCACGTTAGCTGAGAGGGTGAGAACAAAACTCTTGCAAGAAGTAGATAGTCGAGTATAAGAAATAACATCACGTATAAGATGTTGAGTGCATGTCCGAACCCCTTTATAAAGGGCAATTGAAAGATCAAGGTCTGACTTGTCTGTAGTATCAGATCCATCCATCGGAGAGACAGCTGGCCCAAAAACTGTCAGCAACGGCTCAGGTAAAGAAACAGTATTAGGAGCAAAAGGAGGAGAATCAGAGACTGCTGTAGGAGGACGAAGCACAGGTTCACGTAGAGGTGCAAAGATAATAGGTAGAGTAGAGGGATCATCAGACGGTGAGTGAGTAGAGGTGCGAGAAAAGTAAGGAGCATCTTCAAAGAAAGTGACGTTCAGAAACATATTGTTTTTGGAGAAGGGGATCATAGCACCGACATTCTTTTTGTGTCGGACAGTAGCCAAGAAAGATGCACTTAACAGAACGAGGAGTGAGTTTGTCACGACTAGGAGAAGGCGAGTGAACAAACGTCGTGCAGCCCAAGACATGTGGAAGTAAAGGAAATGTTGTGACATCGAGATACAAAATGAAGAAAGGAGTTTTGCCATCAAGAATCAAAGAAGGAATTCGGTTGATGATGTAACAAGAAAGAAGAACGACATGACCACAATAGGACCGAGGAACACTCATCTGAGTGAGAAGAGTGCAAGCTACATCAAGGAGATGACGGTTCTTGCATTCAACAACTCCATTCTGTTGAGAGGTGTAAGGACAACTAGTTTGATGTATAATGTCACGATACAACTGAGAATTGATGACTAAGATACTCTCTGACATTATCAGTGTGAAGCACTTTAATAGAGACATCAAACTGAGTATGTATCTCATTATAGAACGTATTGAAAACAAAAAAAATTCAGAATATTCTTTCAACAAGTACAACCAAGTACATCTAGAAAAATCATCAATAAATGTGACAAAATGCAAACTACCAATAACAACAGATTTAGTAGGAGCAGGACCACAAATGTAAGAATGAACAAGTTCAAAAGGACGAGAAGAACTGCGTCCTTGTTTTGCTGGAAAAGACGAACGATGGTGTTTGCCGAGTTGGCAAGCTTTACAATTCAGAGAAGAGACTTCGCGAGGTAGATCAGGGAAGAACTGATAAAGAAGGTGAGGAGGAGGATGCCCAAAGCGAAGATGCCACTGTAGAAGAGAAGTAAAAATAAAAAAGGTAGACACATTATCAAGGTACAATAAGCTGCCACTTTTAGTCACAGTAGCAATCGTCTCTTTGGAGTGGGGATCATGAAAAGAGCAAGTAGTTGAGGTAAAAGTAGTCATGCACTTTAGTTTTTTACATAGAGAGGTAACAAAAAATAAGTTGTACAAAAATGTTGAGACGTAAAGTACGTCCTCAAGTTGGAGAGATGAAGTGACATGCACTATTCCAGATCCGCACACAGGGGGTGGAAAAGCATCCGCAATAAAAAACAGAGGTGACCAGTTATGTTTGTCCAGACGAGAAAAAAGATGAGGATTGCCCATCATATGATTAGTAACAGCAAAGTCAATGAGCCGCCTACCCGTAGTGGCCATATGAGCACTACCCGAAGAGGTAGTAAGAGTAGTGGACTTCTTCGAGGTAGTATCACCCACAACAGATCAAAGATGATGATGCTTGACCCAACAACGATCAACAAGGTGACCGATCTTGCCACAGTGAGAGCAGAGATATCTAGAGGGACCACGTCCACCAGAGCGGCCTCCACGACCACTAGGAATATCACCCACAACAGATCGAAGATGAGGATGCTTGACCCAGTAACGATCAACAAGGTGCCCGGTCTTGCCACAGTGAGAGCAGAGATATCTAGAGGGACCACGTCCACCAGAGTGGCCTCCACGACCACTAGGAATGTCACGACGAGTTGGATGAGCAACAATGTCAGGAGGAGGCGGAGAGGCAAACAAAAGATGTTGAAGAAGATTAGTAACAGTCGAAATGCTCCCAACCGTGACATCCAGAGTAGGAGTGTCAGTCTCTCCAAGAATTTTTTGTCAAATCATATCATAAGATTCTGAACGAAGCAAATAACACAAAAACAAAAGTTTCAGGAAGTTTTATGTTGCTCCGCGAGATCAGCAAAAAAAGGGCGATGCTGAAGGACCTCAGCAACAAGAGCTTGCACTTCCTGATAAGCAGCAACAAGAGTCATGACAGGTCGGGCAAAAAGATCCGCATATAACGTATATATGCGTGAAGTTTGAGCTCCCTTGGAGGACAGAGCAGCAAGATGATTCCAGACAGCGTTAACCGTCGCATCTTGTTGAATAATATGAAGACACTCATCAGACAGACTGTTAGCAAGTCACGTTCTCACCAGATCATCATTGGCATCCCAGTGATCAAAGGCTGCAAACCTGTGTGCAAGAGGGTCATCAGTTAGATGATGACGCTTACACTGAGAGAATAACAAAAAGACAAAAAGAAACACTCCAGTCGAGATAATTTGGGCCAGTGAGTTTAGAAGCAGTACCCAAATTGCCGGAGAGAGTGGAGAGAAGGAGCGATTAGAGCAGGACACACAGATAGAGTAGAGAGAGAGAGGGTCAAAGTCTCCATAAAAAAAGAGGAAACAAACAAAAAGGTCTAACCGCGCGGCTAAAAAAGGAGACCGCTCAAAAAAACACACCAAGACCGACAAATAAACTCTAACCGCACAGTTAGAAAGAGAGGTCGACAAAGGAACTTGTCGCAGAAAACACAAGCATGGGGAAGGGTGGGAGGGCAAAAGAGAAAATCATGGTTAAGAAAGAAAACCGCGGGAAAAAAGAGAGAAGAGTAGACTGTTAAAAAACTGGAGATCTCTTGCACTACCTCACACCCGAGAAAGCAGAAACTGTAGCAAATGGATTGATTTGCTTTGATACCATGTGAGAAAAGTGTAAATAAAGAGATTTTTTATTGCTAAAAAAATGAATAATACAAGAGTATGCCCCACTTTTTATAGAAAACGGGGGATAGAGAGAAAACAAGAGAGAGAATACACAACACCTGTCACATGCGACTAGGCGGATAGATAAAAAAACAGTCCGCGCGGGCTGTGTGGTTAGACAAGCCAACCGCACGATTACACAGCTTGATATATCAACATGTTCGCTCTGGTCTCTATCCGTCTGGATGCAGCAGACTACTTCAGGAAGCAACAACTGCGGTTAGACTGATTCTCCTGGCCGCAAATGTGATAGCACCTAGAAATCGCCTAACCTCAACAACGGTCAAACCTTTACTAATCACCAAAATGCACAATTGCGATTATCATACAGGGCTACCAGGGGCGATTAGGCAAGTACTAACCGCCAGACCGCAACTGTGACTATCCTCAGCTATCCGCCAAACTCAGCTCTAACAGAACAGCAGGAAGACCTTGACAACCATCAGACCGCACTGCCACTGACCACAAGACCGTACTGCGGTTAATCCTTGCTGATCGCTAGACCGCACTGTAGTATTCCGGTGCGATTACAGAGGACAACTGCCAAACCACCAGGCAAGGTCGCCAAACCACCAGAACCACAGTTCTATCATCCAAACGGTAACACAACCAAACTACCAGAGAGGCAGTCCGCCAGAACTAGAGCGCCAGACCGCCAACCTGTCCGCCACTCCTGTTTGCCAGACCGCCACGACTCCATATTTTCTGATATATATATATATATTATTTGTTATAACATATCATGTCGTATCCGTGTCCTTGTTTTTTAAATTTTGTAGTATCGCCGTGCCGAGTACGTATCTTATCCGGTATCTGTACTGGTGTTTCCTAGAGGGCATGTTAGTCTGAATTTTTTTTAAGAGATCTCATTCCTCTAAATCTTACTCTAGAGCCTTTGAGCTTGCATTATATACTTAGCTCTATACTTTAAATTGTTCTTACTCTATACTTAGCTCTGTAGGATGAATGATAAAAAGTCAATTGGAGTATTTCAATAGTTCCAGTAAAGGGAATATATGAGACATGAAAGATGAATTTTGAAGATGCATATCTGCAATTAGAATTGTGCCACCTCAGCTTTGATAGCCATGTTGGGTGCACAATTTATTGATTTAGATTGAGTATTTTAGAATTACTAGATCTTACTCTAGAGCCTTTGAGCTTGCATTATATACTTAGCTCTATACTTTAAATTGTTCTTACTCTATACTTAGCTCTTGGTATGAGGAATGCTAAATGTAGGATGAATGATAAAAAGTCAATTGGGGTATTTCAATAGTTCTAGTAAAGGGAATATATGAGACATGAAAGATGAATTTTGAAGATGCATATCTGCAATTAGAATTGTGCCACCTCAGCTTTGATAGCCATGTTGGGTGCACAATTTATTGATTTAGATTGAGTATTTTAGAATTACTAGATCTCTATGATATGATGCAAGCATGTTGGGCCATGCCATCTTTTATAAGTTTATTGACTAATATGAAATAAACTCTTTGAGGAATGTAATTGTGTCGAGTTAGGCTAACAAACCATGTTCTCTCGAGCTTGAATTCACATATACTACCTCAATTTAAACTCAAACTCAATTTAAGTTTAATTTCCTAACATTCTTGAGCTTGATGGATTGTCAATCTCCCCTTCTATGGTGGGTGGTTGTAAACTTGATGAAAGAGGGACTGATAGTTGGCAGAAGCCTGATGATGGAGGAGCTGAAAAAATGGAACAGGATAAATCAATGACAACTTTATCAGAGTGGAAGAGCCAATATAATTGCAATGACATTGATTTGTCCTTCTGGCGTGTTTCAAGCCTAAATGGGTACATATGGTGTCAACGACTTTGATTCCAGTTTTGGACCATCTGGTATTGGAGGAAGTGAGGAGGAGATGGAAGCCGGTAGATTTGTCAACAATGTCTTGTACTTGAGGCTTGGACCAATCGATTGTGGTGGAAGAGAGGAGTGAGTATCCAAGAAGGAAAAATGAGTAGCAATTGATAAAAATTTGGCATATTGAGAGGGAAAATGATCCGCTAAGGTATTTATATTCTTTTATTTTTCAGATAAGCTCTAATTTTTTTCTAGCAAGTTTTAGTTATATATAATGTTTTAGCGGTGATTACGTGGTAGTTCAAGGCCTTCCTTGTGTAAATCTCCTTACATTGGAAAACTATTGATTTGGGATTGTTGTATGATTCACATGCCCGTATTAATTAACTTGATTCTAGTGGGTCCGCGTCGTGTGGGACTGCCCCATGCACAGGTTATTCCCGTTGGAACATCTGTTGATTAGTCCCACATTGTCTACCACACATCACCTATCTGTGCTTATAAGTCCCATCCAACCCCATCACTTCGAAGTTTTAGGATGGAAGTGTGGGTTTCTTAGATGGAATCGTAAACTTGGTTTAACCCGTTGCGGGGGTGTGTTGGTTGACCTGATTTCAATGGTTATGTGTCTTGTGGGACCGTCCTATGCGCGGATTATCCCTGGTGAACCATATGTGTATTAGTCCCACTTTGCATACTGCGCATCACCCGGTTGTGCTTATAAGCTCCGTTCCACTCCTCCTATCACTTCAAAGTTTTGGGATGGAAGTGCGACTTTGTTAGATGGTATCAGAGCACTGGTTTGACCCGCTACAGTGGCGTGTTGGTTGAGCTGATTCTAGCAGGTCTGCATCACGTGGGACCGCCCCATGTGTAAATTATCCCCAGTGGCCCGTGTGTTGATTAATTCCACACTACCTACCGCACATCACCTGCTTGTGCTTATCAGCTCTGTTCACTCCTATCACTTCAGAATTTTGGGATGGAAGTGCGGGTTTCTTTAAGGGATTTATTTGCAACAATGTTTCTGATGTCTGTTCTCCGGTCTACACCAAATATGGACTTAGAATTGAAGAGTATGTGTTAGAAAACACTTCCTCACAAAGTTTAGATGCAAAGATATCAGGATTATGATTGTCCTTGATATATAAACACCAATGATTTCAATCAAGGTTTCTTGGATTGTAATTGTAGAGTAAGTGATAAGATTCTTATTTCTTATGATTAGCCACCATGGCTTATGCGGTGTCTGTGAAAATGAGGATATGCATAATGAGTTGAAATATAATTCAAGAATTTGTAAACCAATTTTTCTAAACCATATTGTCCTATTCCCGTAGAAGTTTAGATATTTTTCTTTGATCTTTCTCCTTGGATTTTCCTCCTTGGTTGAGGAATGTAAGGATATGGTTGACCTTGGTTTAAGCATGGATGGAGGGAGAGCGAGATACATGTAAGTTTTTTGTGGAATGACCTCATTTTGATTTATTGAAAATGAATGTTTAAAACTATCTTTACTTTACAAACGAGCTACTTATAGCCAAAAAAAGGTAAATTTTAAACAACAAAAATAAGAAAAATAAGTATATATTTTTCAACTCATTAAAATCTACTGATGGAGATTGACGTTGGACTACGGGTCACCAGTCGGCGGGTCCCATATTCGTAGTATTTTGTTTTAATTTTTTGGATATGTATTTAGTGTTTTAGGACATCGGGCATAACATCCAATCATAGTCGTTCACGCTCAGTGCCCAACCCTCTTGCTATAAATAGGAGCGGATGCTTCATTTATTGGTATTGCTTGTATTGGGAGAAATCCAGACCGGTATTATGACGTTGCGAGATCCTGGGGTGCGACGTCCTGGTTTATTTCCCGTATTATCTGATTTTTCTGTTTTTTTTTCTTAATTTCCCGCGAGCCCTCTCCCTCTCCCACATTCCCTCAATCACAACTCCTCGATATTCAGTTTCCACGTAAATCTCCTCTTTCGAGTCGCACAATCTTTGAAGCTCCACTCTCCCTGTTCATCTTCCTCGCTTGGAACCGCAACCAAACCGCCTGAATCAGTCTCCCTTCTGCAGGAATCCACAAGTCGCGCATCCCTGCCACTGTTTTCCCTGCCGACTTAAGTCTTCCCCACTCCCTCTATAACATCCAGCGTCGGCTACTCCCTCCACCGCTTTATCCTGCCACAACCCTACACTCCACTGCCAACCTTGCTCCCACAGTAACTCCACAATTTCCTCGTGTCCTCCTTCTAACCCTCCTGGAGTCCTGACATCCTACAACCCTCCCTCTTTGCAACCCAGGACAACCATTACCTCCCATTCTCGTTTCCGTGGATCCAACCTCGCCAATTCCTTTTCCATCCCCTCCGTCCCTTTCTAACCAGAGTCTTGTTCATCCTTGCACCTACAACTTCAACATTTCCTGAATTCCAACCCCATCTCCTCGTGTCCTTCCACCTCCATTTCCAACGATCAACCTAATTTCCCATCCATCAGGCGACTAATCCACCTTCTTCCTCATACAACCACTCAACTATGGCCTTCTGCACCTCTCATCCTCCAACCTCCTGAATCAGACAATATCTTTTTCCCTACCCACCCAGCCTACCACCACTCCAGTGCCTCCTCATTCCCACACCCCTTCCATCCATAGTCCACCAACAACCCGCCGTTTCTCCAGAGGCAACCACTGCTGTCGTTCCCATCGCTTGGATTCACACTTACCATCACCGCCCGATCTCTATTGCTACGTGAATATTACTGTATTATGTTCATTTACTTTTTTATTGAATATTGGAAAACGTTGCATGTTTTTTTGGGCATGTTGGCTCATTAATGTAATTGTTTTGTCAATTTCTTCATCCTATAAACTTATTCGTGGATTTGTAGTAGAAAGCATTTCGTGGATAATTGAGCGTGGTTTGTTTGTTTGCCAGAAATTATTACTCACCTTCTGTTGATTTGTTAAATTTATGAAACTTTATTTGCTAAATTTATAAAGCATTACTTTCTAAATTTTGTTTCCAGATTCAAATTGAATTCTCCACACAACATATTGCTTAGGTGTTCTCAAGGTCATTCCGCATGATCTCTTAGGGTTACATTAGCGTCGACATGTTACGGGCTAGGCTACCCCCCTATTATCCTGGCATGGAGACCAGCAGGGGACCCACCCGCAAAGTTAACAGGGCCGCGACCCGCGCACTCCAACCCATCTCGGTGACCAGTTTAATCACCGCGGGATGTTGCCACCGCGATTTGAACCCGGGACCTTGATGAGAGGCTTTCAACACAGCCCTCATCACCAACTGAGCCGCGGCTCGCACGTTCAGAAGGGAGTGGAGATACATCTTACGGGATATGTGTGTAGCACCGATGTCTACCTCCTGCCGATTAAGGGGTCCGATATGGTCCTTGGGGTACAGTGGCTCCGCCAACTACGGCGGGTGACTACGGACTGGGACCGCATGACACTGGAGTTCACGCAGCAGGGGACCGATTACTGCTTACACGGTGTACGATCCTCCCCCCTCAAGGAGATCTCACTACGAAGTCTGCTGAGACTGGAGGAGCAGGGGAGTATGATGGCCATGATACTCGGGGTGACGGCTGAGGGACCCGAAACACAGGTGGAGTCGGACCAGTTGCAGCTTCTTTTAGCACAGTTCGAGGATGTCTTCCAGGAGCCACACACTCTTCCTCCGTCGCGCTTCCGGGATCACCAGATACAGCTGAAGACGGGGGTGGACCCTACCAATATCCGCCCCTACCGCTACCCGCACGTTCAGAAGGCAGAGATCGAACGCAGCGTACGGGAGATGCTGGCAACGGGCATCATTCGGCCCAGCACCAGCGCGTTCTCTTCTCCGATCATATTGGTCAAGAAAAAGGACGGTTCCTGGCGATTCTGCGTCGACTACCGGGGGCTGAATAGCTCCACCATCAAGGACAAGTTTCCCATTCCCATGATTGAAGAGCTGCTGGATGAGTTGCACGGCGCAAGTCTGTTCACCAAACTGGACCTTCGGTCCGGTTACCATCAAATTCGCATGAAGGGAGAGGATGTCCATAAAACGGCGTTCCGCACCCACGACGGGCACTATGAGTTCTTGGTGATGCCGTTCGGGTTGGCCAACGCCCCCTCCACCTTCCAGGCTGTGATGAACGAGATCTTCCGACCACTTCTGCGCCGGTATGTCCTGGTATTTTTTGATGATATACTAATCTATAGCAGGACTTGGGACGACCATTTGGAGCACGTGCGACATGTCCTCGCCACACTGCGGGAGCACCGCCTATACGCCAAACGGTCCAAGTGCTCGTTCGGGCAGAGCGAGGTCGAGTACCTGGGGCACCTAGTGTCCGCCCGTGGGGTCCAGGCCGACCCACAGAAGATTGCTAGTATGGTGTCTTGGCCCCAGCCCACGACAGTGCGAGCCTTGCGTGGCTTCCTCGGCTTGACGGGATACTACCGCCGTTTTGTGAAGGACTACGGCAAGATCGCTCGACCTCTTACCCAACTGTTACAGAAGGATGCCTTCCAGTGGAGCACCGAAGCAGATGAGGCCTTCCGGGCCTTGAAACAGGCCATGACTACTACACCGGTGTTAGCCCTGCCGGATTTCGCTAAAGAGTTCGTGGTTGAGACTGACGCGTCTGGCGTCGGCCTCGGGGCAGTTCTGATGCAGGAGGGTCGGCCGCTCGCATACTTCAGCAAGGCCTTGGCCCCTCGGACGTTGGGACTTTCGACGTACGAGAAAGAGATGTTGGCCATTATCCATGCAGTCGAAATGTGGCGGCCCTATCTTTTGGGACAGCACTTCCAGGTCCGTACCGACCATCAGAGTCTGAAGCACTTCCTCGAGCAGCGTTTAGCGTCCCCATTGCAGCAGAAGTGGTTAACCAAGCTGATGGGGTATGACTACGAGATTGTGTACCGACGGGGCCGAGATAATGTGGTTGCGGACGCCCTCTCCCGCCTACCTGAGAGCTCTCTCTCTCTCGTGTCGGGACCGGTCGTCACCACCTTGGACGAGATACAGGCAGAGGTACTCCAGGACCCCGAGTTATGCAACATTGTTGAGGCGCTACAGCAGGGTAAGGAGACAGAGCCGGGCTATCATCTTCAGGGCCAGCGGCTTTACTTTCAGGGCAGAGTGGTCATTCCATCCGCGTCGCCGTGGCGGACAACGATGATGCAGGAGTTTCATGCCTCTCCCACCGGCGGCCACGGGGGAATCCTGCGGACTCTTCAACGGCTTAGGGCCAATGTTTTCTGGAAGGGAATGCGGCGAGATGTGCAGCAATTTGTGCGGGAGTGTGAGGTTTGCCAGCGCCAGAAGTACGAGACCACATCACCAGCCGGGCTCCTCACTCCGCTAGAGATTCCGCACCAGGTTTGGGACACCATCTCCATGGACTTCATTGACGGACTGCCCAAGTCCCACGACAAGACCGTCATTCTGGTGGTGGTAGACAAGCTCTCCAAGTATGGTCACTTCCTGCCTTTGAGCCATCCGTACACCGGGGAGACAGTTGCAGAGTTATTTGCGCGGGAGATTGTGCGCCTCCATGGACTTCCGCGCTCCATCATTTCCGACAGAGATCCGGTTTTTATCAGCAGTTTTTGGAAGGAACTCTTTCGGCTACAGGGTACCACGCTACGCATGAGCACCGCCCATCATCCTCAGACAGACGGACAGACGGAGGTCCTCAACAGGGGGGTGGAGACTTACTTGCGGTGTTTTGTGATGGATGAGCCGCGCACGTGGACCCGTTGGTTGCATTGGGCGGAGTACTGCTACAACACGTCTTTCCACACGGCTAGCAAGCTCACCCCATTCGAGGTGGTGTACGGCCGTCCTCCCCCTACTTTGAGTTCTTATGAACCCGCCAGCACCGCTCTTCCAGCCGTGGAACGGACACTTCAGGACCGGGATCGCACCTTAGCCGTACTTCGGGACAATCTGCGGGTCGCTCAGGACCGCATGAAGGCGCAGGCGGACAAACACCGCACCGACCGGGAATTCGCAGTGGGCGATGAGGTTTTCCTCAAGCTCCAACCTTACCGCCAGCTGTCTGTCTCTCGGAGGGTCAATCAGAAACTCGCCCCACGTTACTACGGGCCATTTCGCATCCTACGCCGGGTGGGCCCTGTCGCATATACCTTGGATCTTCCGGCGGGGTCTCGCATCCACCCGACATTCCATGTCTCTGTTTTAAAGAAAAAGCTCGGGGCTTCCGTTCAGGCCAGCTCTTTCCTACCCGAGGCAACCAACACGGGTGAGTTGCGGCCATCCCCCGAAACTATTTTGCTCACCAAGTGGAAGAAGTCGGGCACGGAATACCGACCAGCAGTGCTTGTCAAATGGCAACAGATGGATGCAGCTCACAACTCCTGGGTTGACTTGCTAGAGTTCCGAGAGCGGTTTCCAGACTTCCACCTTGAGGACAAGCTGGTGCTTGATGGGGAGGGGAATGTTATGCCCCCACACCCGCTTTGGTTCTCGGGACATAAGTACTCACGACGGATCAAGGAGCGCGCTCAAGACAACGGGGCTGAACCATCCGGTTCAGCCCCCACACAATAAACCGGCCGGGATAGGGGCTGAACCACTCCGGTTCAGCCCCACTTGAGGGGGCCGGCCGGCCCCCTCTTTCCCCGGGTATTTATAGCCCGGGGATGCTTGGGATGATCATTCATGAACTATCAGGTATTCTCCTCCTCTACTCTCAAACCCTAACCCTAGTCTCTTCTTCTTCCCCTCTAGTTTCTCCTTTTTCCTCTCTACTTCTTGCTAGATCGTATCACGACACAACCACGTTACATGGCTTACCCTGTGTCAAATTTGCTATCAGATCCCAGAATAAGGCCACATGCATGTTACGTAGTGGTGGGTCTTACCGTCAATCCATGTATGACCCGAACCTTATCTACGAGAGAGCTACCAACTCTAATTCTGAAATGACACCTGCGAAATTTGAACTATTAATGATAGATCGATTGATCAATTGACTGCACTAATGACGATCTTCACACTTGCATAGGTGCCATTGAGGATCAGCGAGAACATTCCATCTCCCAAAGCAGGGATAACTCACTCACTCCGCCTGATGTTCCCTTTGAGGAAGAATGGGTTCCCTCCTTCCACTAGACGTGCGTGTTAGGAATCAACCACCATGAGAGGCCGCTCCACATCGAGAGCCTGCTCCACACCGGAGGAGACCTTTCGATCACATTCGAGACGTCAGACTATACCCGCTCCACCACGACGCCAAACTCCTCGTGGTAGAGCTCAGGACCATTATGACTATCAGTTAGATGATTACTTTGACGAATATCCCGAGGCACGCCGAGCATTACGCACCGAGGATGATAATACCCGTTGCATACACATTAATGCCCCTACCTTCGATGGTCAGCTTGATCGAAGGTTTTTAGCAATTGGCTTCAGGAGATGGACCACTATTTCGAGTGGTATGATATGAGCGATGAGTGTTGTGTTATATTTACAAAAATGAAATTGGTCGGTCCAGCCAAGATTTTTTGGATCAGCCTATAAAGGTCTTTACAATGAGATGGATACTGTTCTATTATCCGTTGGGAAGACATGAAACGCCGATTGAAGGAAAAATATCTTCCCGCCTCCTATCAGGATCATCTGCTAGATCAGCTTTTTGCGTTGCGTCAGGGCACACAATCCGTAGCAGTGTACTTGTCTCGTTTTGATGAACTAACAATGAAGAGTGATCAACGAGAGGAGACTAGTGCCATCACATCTTGGTCCCATATTAGTTTGAGATTAGAGATACGTAGAGAGCTTATTCCCCACCTGTTGGAGACGGTAGAGCAAGTTTATCAGATGGACCTAGAGTATGAGTAGTACTCGCGACTTGCTGGTACCCGTCAAACTTCTACCGGGTTAGACATGTCCACATTTAAGAAGCCACCACTAGCCACTAACACCCCTGCAGGGCCCTCTCGTGTTCCCACAGATACGAAGTGCAAGGCTGTCGTCACTGGACCTTTCACGACCTCTAGGTCGGGGAACATCCAGTGCTATCGTTGCTCACGTAGGGGACATGTAGTGACCAAATGCCCTACGAGAAATCTGTTAGTTGAAGAAGGTGTACGCCGTGCTGATGCTGAGGAGATCGCCGATGAGGAGATTGTTGCCACTGTCAAGGACGATTGGGAGTGAGATGCTGAGCGATTCTTAGAGTTAGGTGTTATACAACATCTCCTTTACACCCTGCATACTGATGAGGGCTGACGTCGTATGTCAATATTTTATACCTTCTTTCCCAGCACAATCTTTCCTTGCAAGCTAGCCATTGATAGTGGACGTTGCGTGAACATTGTAGCATAACGAGCATTAGAGCGGATGCAGGTGACCCCTGAGCCCCATCCACATCCTTATCGAGTCATTTAGGTCGATACGACAACTATACAAGTTACCCATATGTGCCTAGTTCCGATCACTCTCGCTTCGTTTGTGGATCGTATTTGGTGTGACGTCATCCCTATGGATGTCACCCACATTCTATTAGGGAGGCTCTGACTCTACGACTGTGATGTCACATGTTTTGGTCGCTCGAACACGTATGTACTCTACGACCCCGACCCAAGGAGAAATCCATGGGTAAGATCACACACTCTACCAGTACGAGTTCATCTAGGTCGCTGCACATCCTGCGTCGCAACGAGTTTATGAGAGAGAGTGTGTCAATGCCGATATCTTTTACGTAGTGGCAACCACTATGATTTTTGAGAGCCCTACGGAAATTCCTGAGCCACCACATGAGGTCTGACAACTTTTGGATGATTATGGTGATCTTATCCCTGATGCTCTCTTTGATGAGTTACCTCTGTTATGAGACATTTAACATGCCATAGATTTGACACCGGGAGCTTCACTCCAAAACTTAACCACATTATCAAATGAATTCGAATCATCATGTTGAACTCAAAAGACAGGTTGACGAGTTGCTAAGGAAGCAATTCATACGTGAGAGTTTGAGGCTCTGTGCCGTCCCTACCCTTCTCACCCCGAAGGACGATAGTTGGTGATTACTATTAAATATTGTTTTTCCATCCCTCGGTTGGATGACTTACTTGACATGATGGTTGGCATCGAGATATTTTCAAAGATCGATTTTTGCAGCGGGTACCACCAGATTAGAGTTCGCGAGAGAGATGCGTGAAAGATGGCTTTTAAGACCAAAGATGGTCTTTATGAGTGGGTTGTCATGCCATTTGGGCTGCCCAACTCCCTCGACACCTTTATGTGGGTTATGACTCAAATCTTCCACCCCTTCATAGGCAAATTCTTGGTTGTCTAGTTTGACGATATTTTGATCTATAACCATTCTTCTGATGACCATCCGAGCCATCTGAGGCTCGTATTCGATACTCTGAAAAGAGAAGCTGTATGTGAACTTGAAGAAGAGATCCTTCCTGGCTCATTCTGTGCACTTCCTTGGGTTTCTCATATCAACGTCCGACGTGTCAGTTGACCCAGACAAGGTCCGATCAATTAGTGAGTGGCCTATTCCTTCTACTATCACTGAGGTCCGTAGCTTCCACGGACTACCCACCTTCTACATGAGATGTTTTTGGGGTTTTAACACCATTATGACCCTCTTTACGAGCTTCCTTCGGAGGGGAGATTTCCAGTGGACGGTTGCCGCTACTCGAGATTTTACTGAGATCTAGGAAAAACTGACGACCACACCTGTTCTGAGAAACTGAATGAGGCCCGACAAAAGTACTCAGATTATGATAGGAAGTTTTATGCAGTAGTGTTTTCGCTTTGTTATTGAAGTCGCTATCTCCTCCCACGGGAGTTTGTTCTATACTCCAATCACCAGTCTCTGCACCATCTTGATTCACAACAGAAGTTAGGGCATTGACATGCCAGTGGGTCGAATATTTGCAGGACTTTCATTTTGTTCTCAAACATCGTGCGGGTGTTGAGATCAAGCCTGCTGACGCTATCAGTTGACGTATAGCCCTACTTCGCACACCGAGTGTTAGCTCAACTAGTTTTGATTGTTTGTCTAGTAATTACCCTACTTGCCCTGATTAACTGATTTTGTTGAAATATATTCCGGGTTTTTGAGAGATCCTCCTAATCCTACTGAGGGGTTTGATATTGCTGAGGGATACTTATATCGTGTGTCTCGTCTCTGCATCCCCAAAACATCCTTCCGGGACTTCTTGATTTGGGAAATACACATTGGTAGTGCAACTGTCCACTTTGGCAGAGATAAGATGATTGCTTTAGTTGAGGATCACCTCTATTGGTCTGCCATGAAAAGGGATGTGGGGCGTGTTGTGCGACACTGCGACACATGTTAGACAACGAAGGGTTCGAAACAAAATACTGGACTCCATGCTTCTCTTTCGGTCCCACATCAGCCTTTTGTCGATATCATCATTGATTTTGTATTGGGCCTTCATCGCACTGTGAGGAAGCATGATTTTATTTTTGTAGTGGTAGACTGGTTTTTGAAGATGACTCATTTTATTACCCGCCGCAAGACTGCTGACGCAGCTCATGTGAAGGCCCTTCTCATGACCGACATTTTTCGGTTACACGTATTACCCAAATCCATAGTATCTGACCACGACGTTCGATTTTAAGTTATTTTTGGAGAATGTTGTGACATAAGACTGATGCGATTTTGAAGTTTTCTATTGCTTATTGCGCACAGACTGATGACTAGACTGATGTCGTTAATATGAGCTTAGGGAATTTGTTACAATGTCTAGCTGGTGATCACCCGTCTATTTAGGATTTTGTGTTACCCGCAGTTGAATTTACATACAATAGTTCTATCAATAGATCTACTGTCATGTGTTAATTCTATGTAGTGCCAAGTTACGAGCCTAAGAAGCCTATTGACCTTTCCCTTGTTCTCTTAGAGTCACGTCCGCCGAGTCCTTCATTCATCACATATATGAACTACATGAATTGATCTGGAATAAAATTGCTAGCAGTAATGGATTATATAAATCACATGCAGATGAACACAACATGTGCAACATTTTTGGGTAGGCGAGCATGTCATGATACGACTTTATATGGAGAGGCTCCCACAAGGAGTCGCTTAGAATTTACAACCAAAATGAATGGACCCTTATAACAAGGTTGTCAGGATCGAGATTTAGGTGAGATCGTTTTGAGGTTGGATCAGATCAGATCTTAAGATCAGATCGCAGATCACAAGATCCTACAACCAAGTTTGTCAGGATCGAGATCGTAAGTTGGATCGTTTTGAGGTTGGATCGGATCGGATCGGATCGAGGATCGCAAGATCCTACAACATTCGTAAATTAAGGCTAAAAAATAAAATTGAATTTTGTATCGTTAAATTAAATGCTCAATTAATAAAATAAATCAATAAATTGAGTAGTATATAAATAACTAGATTAATGTTTTTGAATAATTAAATCAAAACGACGATATCATATTAAATTCAATTTCAGTTTCAGGTAAGACACCAAATGTTTACTAACAATAAAAACAAATCTGTACTGAGCGCGACCGAAGAAGTCGCTCTTGGTCTTAGTTTGCAGTCGACAATCGACACTTGGGATACTGCAAAGCAACATGATATGATTCTGTAATGGGGTAGGGGGCGGGATTGGGATATGGACAATCGACAATGGGTTATGGGCGTTGGACCGGTTGAATGGGGTCTGGATAGGGTTGAACATGTTTCTAGTTATCTTTGGCCAAACCGGTAGAATCGGGTCAGTATCGCGATCATGAAGATCCTAAGATCCGGATCGTGATCCCAGTCGTAGATGTGCGATTTAGATCCTAGGTAAGATCCAGATCAATTTACAAAATCTGGATCCTACGATCCGTATCGCAATCCTAATAACCATGCCTACACCATTCATAAATTTATAAAACTTTATTTGCTAAATTTGTTTCCTGATTCAAATTGAATTCTCCACGCAACATATAGCTTAGGTGTGCTCAAGGTCATTCTGCATGAGCAATTTGTGTTGCATTAGCGCCGACACAACCACGTTACACGGCCGCCCCCGCGCCATCTATCCAACAACTCATCTAGATGATTATCATTGTATTTTGAAATCTAGAAATAAGAATTTAAATAATACAAGAAAATAAGATCTAACCATTGTTGAAATTTTGGCTCCAATCTTTTCAATATATTAGAAATATTGACCAATCCTTTTTAAGGAAAAATTGAGGAATTGATTTATGGAATCTCAGTTATGGATCAGTCCTCTTTAAATTAAACGAATTATTTTTAAAGTGCTATTTTTAGGCTTGATTTGAGTTTTCCTCTACTTGATTGGCTGAATTCCTCTTTTAGCTCCTTAGATTGATGATTTCTTATGCATTCTCCCTAATTAATGAAAGGATCAATGATAATTTCGGCGTCAATGAAGTCCTGGATGGCATCCTGGATATTTATTCTTGACTCTATAGTTCGATGAGGCTCTATTTATGCTCCTGGAGGTCTCTATTAACTTCTAAGATCTCCAAGAATAATCATGTGTATACTCATATTTGGCAGGTGCCAAGTCAGCATGAATTCCAGCTCAGAGAATGCAGGAGGAAACATCAGGAGAGATGATTCTGTTAGGAGAAGAAGGGGAGGGAGATAGAGATCTAGTGAAGATTAGAAAAATTCGGGTTTAGAAAGATAGAGAAGAGGGAAAACCTGGAATATTCTTGCTTGCCTTCAAAAGGGGTGTTCTGGCTATATTTATTCCCGGACCCAAGGCCGGCCGGCCCCAATGGGGGCTGAACTGGGTTGGTTCAGCCCCCGAGGGCCGGTTCTTCCAAGAGTGGGGGCTCCGTTGTCACCTCCGCATCTCTCCCGCCGTCTCGTGTACTGACGCCCAAATAGCCGGGCTTCGTCCGGGGGCGTAACATTCCCATCCCCATCGAGAACCAGCTTGTCCTCAAGGTGGTAATCGGGGTAGAGCTCCCGAAACTCCAACAAGTCGACCCAGGTGTTGTGCTCTGCTGTTAGATTTTTCCACTTGACTAGTAACTCAAGACAGTACGCCGTGCCCCGACGCTTCCACTTGATCAACAAGATGTCTTCAGGGATCGGGTGCAACTCGTCCGCGCTGGTAGTCTCGGGCATGAGAGGACTGGGCTGAATAGTGTCGCCGATTTTCTGCTTCAACAAGGAAACGTGAAAAGTCGGATGTATCCTCGATCCTTCGGGCAATGCCAATGTATAAGCAACCGGTCCAACCCGTCGGGTGATCCAGAAGGGACCATAGTAACGGGGTGCTAGCTTCTGGTTCGTCCGCTGTGCCACAGGCAACTGCCGGAAGGGGCGGAGCTTAAGAAAGACCTCATCCCCCACCTGAAACCCGCGATCCGTCCGATGCTTGTCAGCCTGTGCCTTCATGCGATCCTGCGCTGTCCGGAGATTCTCGTGCAAGGTGGCGAGTGTGCGGTCACGATCACGGAGTGCACGGTCAGCCGCGGCCAACGCCGTACTACCCAGATCATAACTGCTCAGTGAAGGAGGAGGACGGCCGTACACAACCTCAAAGGGGGTGAGCTTGCTGTCCGAATGGTAGGAAGTGTTGTAACAGTACTCAGCCCAATGCAACCAACTCGTCCAAGTGCGTAGCTCATCCATAACGAAGCAGCGGAGGTATGTCTCCACGCCCTGATTGAGTACCTCCGTCTGGCCATCTGTCTGTAGATGGTGAGCCGTGCTGAAACGTAAAAATGTCCCTTGTAAGCGAAACAACTCCTTCCAAAAGTTGCCAGCGAACATTGAA
This sequence comes from Platanthera guangdongensis, assembly GCA_039583875.1. Lineage (NCBI taxonomy): Eukaryota > Viridiplantae > Streptophyta > Magnoliopsida > Asparagales > Orchidaceae > Platanthera > Platanthera guangdongensis. The sequence goes on along the minus strand of CM077156.1, from coordinate 191,198,824 downwards.
TCATGATCCGAGATGATTGCCTGAGGTATGCCATGAAGACGAACAACCTCGCGGGCAAAAAGAGCGGCGACAGATTCGCCGGTGTACGGATGGCTCAGCGCGAGGAAATGTCCGTATTTGGACAACTTATTGACCACCACCAAGATGACGGACTTGTCTTTAGACTTGGGCAGACCATCATTGAAATCCATGGAGATAGTATCCCAAATCTGGTGCGGAATCTCCAAGTGCGCAAGTAACCCGGCCGGGGAATTGATCTCATATTTCTGGCGCTGGCAAGTGTCACACTGCTGAACAAATAGCTGGATATCCCGGCGCATCCCTTTCCAAAAACATTGACCCGTGCGCGCTGAAGAGTGCGGAGAACCCCGACGTGACCACCCGTCTGTGACGAATGAAACCCATGCATCATGACCGCCCGCCAAGCAGACTGTGAGGGAATGACCACGCGACCCTGATAGTACAACCTGTCATTCTGGAGATGGTAGCCCGGAGCTGTTGGACGCGCCTGACGCAGATCCTCCATAATAATTTGCAACTCGCGATCACGCTGCACGTCTTCCTTGATCTCATCAATGGAATCGAACAATGGTGTAGAAATCTGGGCAAGGGCACCCTCAGGCAAGCGGGACAACGTATCAGCAACCAGTTGTCCTTCCCTTGCCTGTAGACAATCTCGTAATCATAGCACAGAAGCTTGGTAACCCACTTCTGTTGGAGATGTGAAGAGACCCGCTGCTCCAAGAAGTGTTTGAGGCTTTGATGATCCGTCCGGATCTTGAAGTGTCGTCCCAACAGGTAAGACCGTCACAACGCCACAACATGAATCACCGCTAACATCTCCTTCTCATACGTGGATAACCCCAGTGTCCGACGGGCTAACGCCTTGCTGTAGAAGGCTATGGGTCGCCCCTCCTGCATCAACACAACCCCAAGACCCACTTCAGAAGCATCAATCTCCACGACAAATTCCTTGTTGAAATCTGGAAGTGCGAGGACCAGTGTCGTTGTCATCGCTCTCTTGAGCGCCTGAAAGGCCTCCTCAGCCTCCTCTTGCCAGAGGAAGGCGTCTTTCTGCAGCAACTGGGTAAGAGGCCTGACAATCTTGCCATAGTCTCTCACAAAGCGACGATAGTAGACCGTGAGGCCTAAGAAGCCCCGCAGTGCCCGAATAGTCTGGGGCCGCGGTCAGGTAAGCATACTTTCAATCTTCTGGGGGTCATCCTTGACGCCTTGAGCTGAAACGAGATGCCCCAAGTACTGCACCTCCTCTTGACCAAAGGAACACTTGGACCGTTTGGCATAAAGCTGATTCTTGCGGAGAATAGAAAAGACTTCTTCGACATGGGCCAAGTGCTCCTCCCAACTGGCGCTGTAGATGAGAATGTCATCAAAAAAGATCAGCACAAAGCGCCGTAGGAGCTCCCGAAAGATCTCGTTCATGTTGGCCTGACGAGTGGACCACCCCCCGGTCAGGCCGTTTGCCATCACCAGGAACTCGTAGTCACCGTCGTGTGTTCGGAAGGCCGTTTTGTGGATATCTTCCTCCCGCATCAGGATCTGATAATAGCCGGATCACAAATCAAGCTTGGTGAACCGCTGTGCGCCGTGTAGCTCATCCAACAACTCTTCAATCAGAGGAATGAGGAACTTATCCTTCACGGTAGCACTGTTTAGTGCGTGGTAGTCGACACAAAACCGCCACGAACCATCCTTCTTCTTAACCAAGATAATCAGAGCGGAGAAAGAACTCGTACTGGGGCGGATGATCCCTGCAGCTAACATTTCTCGGACACTGCGCTCGATCTCAGCATTCTGCATGTGCGGATATCTGTATGGCCGGACTTTGGTAGGCTCCGCTCCCCCCTTAAGCACGATCTGATGGTCCCAAAAGTGCGGTGGTGGAAGAGCACGAGGATCCTGAAATATGTCAGTATACCGATCGAGAAGAGAGTGCATCTGGACGGGTACCTCAGATGCCCCCGTGTCGCCCGCCCTGATTCCCAACAACACCGCCATCATGCTTCCTTCCTCGTCAAGCCGCTGAAGACTTCGAACAGATATCTCCTTAATCCGAGATGCTTTGATGCCCTTCAAACAGAACTGCTCTCCGTGTTGTCAGAATTCCATTGTCATGTGATCCCAGTCAAAAGTGACTCGCTATAGCTGGGGCAGCCAATGCACTCCCAACACCATATTGGAACCTCTGATCAGGAGAAGATAAACATCGGTTCGTCCCGTGTAGCCCTGTATGTTGAGCTCCACCTGCCTCAATACTCCTTCACACTGCAGCTTGCTACCATCGGCCACCATAACCTGAAAGGACGCCCCTTGATCCACCACGTGTCCCAGTCTGCGCGCCACCTCAGGATGGATGAAATTGTGGGTACTCCCACTGTCAATTAAGATCGTCACGTTTTCCCTCCGGATCTTGCCTGCCGTGCGCATAGTGAGGGGGGCCGTGCAACCCTCCATCGCCTGTAACGAAACTCCGAACTCGGTCACTGCCAACTCCTCTGTCAGCTCTGGCTCAGGACCCTCGTCCATCTACTCTTCCCCATCCTCATGTAGCATGAACTCCTGAACCTTCTGACATTTGTGCTCAGGAACGAACTTCTCGTCACAGTTGAAACACAACCCTTTATCCTTCTGCGCCTGAAGTTCCGCCCAAGTCAGCCGAGTGACAACCGACTTGCTTGGACCTTGCGGTTCCTTCCTGACCATAGCCGTGGTGGTCGTGGTCGTAGTACGTGCTGTGCTGCGAGTACGTTGCCTGTTGTAACGTTCTTCCTGTATCCGAGCAAGATTTATCGCATGGTTTAAGCTGCGGGGCATGTAAGACTGTATCTCATCCTGCAAATAGTCCTTGAGACCCGACACAAAACAACTGAGCAACGTCTTTTCTTCTCACTGTACTCGGTTCGCCAACTTTTTAAACTCAGTACGATATTCCATCACGGTACCCTTCTGACGTAGCTTCTGCAGGAGTGCCTCAAAGTCCTCATACTCAAACGGCCCAAAGCGAGCCGTGAACCCGTCCACAAAGTCCGTCCAGGGCACATAATCCTTGCCCCTCAAAAACCACTGCACCCACTGGAAAGCATCATCTTCCAGATGGAACGATGCTAACTGCACTCACTGTCCTTCGGGAACCTCCTTATAACTGAAGAACAGTTCTGTCTTCTACAACCACTCCAAAGCATCGCCACCATGGAACTTCAAAAAATTCATGCGTGTCAACTTGGGCGGCATGTACGGCCGCTGGCCGACCTGTCCACGCAATCTCGCCTCCTGTCCGTATCCCACCGGCCTCCTTGGCTCTTCGTGTTCAAAAGGCATGCTCGGGAAGCCATGGCGAAACGGTCCCGCCGCCGGAGCACCACCCCACTGCATGCCTCTTCGTGCCGGATGATGTAGCAGGCCCTCCCCCCTCCATACGGGGGAAACGACCACCCACCACCTCTAGCGCCCCAACTGGTGCTGAAATCAGCTGTACCGAACCCACCGGAGCCACCTGCGCCGAGCCCTCCGGGGCCAAACCCGGCCGCTCCGATCCCGCCGGGGCCACCCCCACTTGCGCCGAACCCGCCGATGCCTCCCGTGCCCGATTCGACCCCGCCGGGGCCACCCCCGCTACGCCGAACCCGCCGATGCCTCCCGTGCCCGATCCGACCCCGTCGGGGCTGCCCCCGCCTGCTCCGACCCCGCTGATGCCTCCCGTGCTCGATCCGCCCCCTGCGCGATGCCCACTCCCCTTGTCGAGCCGGCCTGCCCTCCGTTGGCGCCGATCCGGTGCGGATCGACCCGTGCAGCGGAAGATCCGTTCGGATCCTCCTCCATCACGGCCTTACCCTTTAGGTTTTTTGCCAACAACGCCATGATCTCCTCCATTCGGGTGTCGATCCGTTCTTCTAGCCTTTGTGTGGAAGTTTTCACGTTTTTCTCGATTGCGGCCACCGAGTCCGTCAATCCCACGAGATTTTCCTCTAGGGTTTTCAAGCGTCCGATTTCCTCTTGCGTTCAAGTGGTTACCATGGTAGTGAAAAGATCCTCTGATACCAATTGTTAGGAGAAGAAGGGGAGGGAGATAGAGATCTAGAGAAGATTTTAGAAAGATAGAGAAGAGGTAAAACCTGGAATATTCTTGCTTGCCTTCAAAAGGGGGGTTTCAGGGATATTTATTCCCGGACCCAAGGCCGGCCGGCCAAGGGGGCCGGCCGGCCCCAATGGGGGCTGAACCGGGTTGGTTCAGCCCCTGAGGGCCGGTTCTTCAAAGAGTGGGGGCTGAACCAGTTGGTTCAGCCCCGTTGTCGCCTCCTCATCTCTCCCGCTGTCTCGTGTACTGACGCCCAAATGGCCGGGCTTCGTCCGGGGGCGTAACAGATTCGCATGTGTTTTTATGTATTTTGTCTTATAATGAGGGGGGTTTCATCTATATAAGGAGCCATAGGGGGCGAGTTATCTTCTGAGTGTTGTTATTTGGTCTCTCTTTGGAGAGGTGAGTGCCTTGGACTTGGAGGACCCAGCTCCCGGGTGCTTGGCGGGAGCTTATCTCCCGATTGTATATTTTATTTCATGCAATGCAAGTTTGTGTTCTTTGTTCTCGTTCTTGATACGGCTACCACATATCAATTAGATAACTTGAGTAGACTATGTGATGCAGCCATGCAGGACAAGTGTCACACTTGTCTGCCACCCTAACATCACCACCAGGGGGACCATCCTTGCATCTCACCAAGGCGGCTTTCATTAGGACTGCAACCCATACACCCCAACCAACTCTCCGCCTCCCATCACCAGGAAACAGTAGGTTGTTGAGGCACAGGATCGAACACCTAACCTCTTAGATAAGAGTCTTTCACCAGAGTTCTCATCACCAACTAATCCACACTCTATTAAAAGTGAAGGCACATCAAGAACTCGCTCAGGCGAATCAAGTGTGTCACCAACAAAAATGTTCCACACAGGATGAAGCCAGCATAGCAAACAATCAAAGAAATTGCCTAACCACTCATTATCCCATCTGACTTGTAAGTGCATGTTTAAGCACAAAAATCAGATACACACTTGTTTGCGGTGGCCCGCAGCTGCCCGACAATTAGGGGTTCTAAATACAAGTTATTTTAAGGGGAAGGGACACCAAATCTCAGTCTTAAGGTCCCATAATCATCCGGCTATTTGTAACAACTGATTTTTGACAGGGAGTGCTTTCACACTAGCCTACAATGTTACTTGTTTAGTTGAGTCGGTGGTTAACGGAGTTAACCATTGTTAGATACATTATTGAGTGCTTTTAACTCAAGTTTAGTTGGTGGATATCACCTTTGGTTTTGCCAAGTCATTTTGCATTCATCACCTAGTTTTCCGTGAAGTTTGAGGTAGGTGCATTCACTATCTTTGTTTAACTAGTTTGCTTTCACTTTGTTTATGTAATCATCTCGTGTTAGTTCTTAATACTTGTGTATTTGTGATTTTTAGTATGTTAAGTTAACTGATCTTAGTTTATTAAGTAGTCTTAGTTGGCCAATACATTTATATCCTCTAGCCTAGTACTGAGTTGCCTTTGTGTGTAGCCTAGGCTAGTACTCAACTAAGTGTGATCTGGATCATTACCTTAATTTATCTAGTGTTTAGTGTGATGTTTAGTTGAGTATAGTATTGGTAGTTTTCTACCCATACCTGTCATACACGACTCATCTCATACTCACTCACTTGTAGTCACATAGTTTATATTTTCTTGTTTAGAGTGCTAGATTAACTGCCCATTAGTATATACTGCTTTCTAGACTAATTCTATTTTGTAATAAGTTAGCCCTTGTGCTACTTTACAATTGTACCCTAATCTATTTGCAGCGAGAGTTCTCTATTCTTCTTGGTGTCAGGCGTCCAAGGTGTAAGAATCACATAGTGAAAGGCGGGGATAAGTTGTTGGAGGCAGCTTAGCATGTGGGTAGGATTGGGTGTGGGCACACACACACACGACGAACACCCTATATATTGTGTTGGCTAGCTGATTCGTTGTCTCACTTAACTAATATACACTTAATCACTTTACTGTTTTGTATCCGTCTTCGTGATTGTTGTACTTGTTTATCTAATTTGCATTGTTAGAAGAGTTTTAGTTATCCAAATTCACCCCCTCTTTTGGGGTAAGACATCAGCACTATCATTAGTGATGTCCCAAAAGACCTTTAAATAGAATGCAATTATAAGAACGCAAAATGAACCTAGTTCTATAGAAGATAGGAACTTTGCAACAAATTGAATACAGTAAGTGATGCGGGGACATGAGTCCACCTGCCCCGCCACCTTGGCATCAGCACCAAGGGGCCCACCTGGAGTCAGCACCAGGAAGCTTTATCAGGCCCGCGGGCCATACACCCCAACCCATCTCCGGTCCCACCACAGGAAATCCGAAAGGTTGTTGAGGCCAGGGCTAGATCCCCCGACCTCCTTGATAAGAAGCTCTTCAGCGAGCTTTCATCACCAACTGATCCGCGGATCAGTTGGTGATGAAAGCTCGCCGAAGAGCTTCTTATCAAGGAGGTCGGGGGATCTAGCCCTGGCCTCAACAACCTTTCGGATTTCCTGTGGTGGGACCGGAGATGGGTTGGGGTGTATGGCCCGCGGGCCTGATAAAGCTTCCTGGTGCTGACTCCAGGTGGGCCCCTTGGTGCTGATGCCAAGGAGGCGGGGCAGGTGGACTCCTGTCCCCGCATCATAAAAGTGCACTTTTATGATGCGGGGACAGGAGTCCACCTGCCCCGCCACCTTGGCATCAGCACCAAGGGGCCCACCTGGAGTCAGCACCAGGCAGCTTTATCAGGCCCGCGGGCCATACACCCCAACCCATCTCCGGTCCCACCACAGGAAATCCGAAAGGTTGTTGAGGCCAGGGCTAGATCCGCCGACCTCCTTGATAAAGAGCTCTTCGGCGAGCTTCTATCACCAACTGATCCGCGGATCAGTTGGTGATGAGAGGTTGCTTGAGGGCCTCTTATCTAGGGGGTGCGGGATCGAGTCCCGGCCTCAACAACCTGCCGCGCGGTGCTGATGCCGTGGCGGAGAGCTGGTTGGGGTGTACGGCCCGCGGGCCTGATGGATCAGTTGGTGATGAGAGATTGCTTGAGGGCCTCTTATCTAGGGGGTGCGGGATCGAGTCCCGGCCTCAACAACCTGCCGCGCGGTGCTGATGCCGCGGCGGAGAGCTGGTTGGGGTGTACGGCCCGCGGGCCTGATGAAAGCTGCCTGGTGCTGACTCCAGGTGGGCCCCTTGGTGGTGATGCCAAGGTGGCGGGGCAGGTGGACTCCTGTCCCCGCATCATAAAAGTGCACTTTTATGATGCGGGGACAGGAGTCCACCTGCCCCGCCACCTTGGCATCAGCACCAAGGGGCCCACCTGGAGTCAGCACCAGGCAGATTTATCAGGCCCGCGGGCCATACACCCCAACCCATCTCCGGTCCCACCACAGGAAATCCGAAAGGTTGTTGAGGCCAGGGCTAGATCCCCCGACCTCCTTGATAAAGAGCTCTTCGGCGAGCTTCTATCACCAACTGATCCGCGGATCAGTTGGTGATAGAAGCTCGCCGAAGAGCTCTTTATCAAGGAGGTCGGGGGATCTAGCCCTGGCCTCAACAACCTTTCGGATTTCCTGTGGTGGGACCGGAGATGGGTTGGGGTGTATGGCCCGCGGGCCTGATAAAGCTGCCTGGTGCTGACTCCAGGTGGGCCCCTTGGTGCTGATGCCAAGGTGGCGGGGCAGGTGGACTCCTGTCCCCGCATCAGTAAGTATATATTATAACAGGCTTAAACAAGAAATTTACCAAAGTATGCATCTTTTATTACCCCACCATGGTGGGGATAAAGGCTTGAGTGTTGTTGTATGCATCTCTTATTTTATGGAGTTAGAGCCACACAGGTTAATTTCATAATGTTTTGTTTTACATACGTTGATGTTCTGAGCATGATTTTTAAATTAGTTGATGATATAGGTGGGAAGCCGGTCCAAAACCAGTAGATGGACTTTGGGCCCCATGGTGGTACGATAGCGTACACAAATCAACGGGCTTCAAAGCATCCCGAGCATATCCACTGGTATGAATTCTCTTGTGTCATATGCTTTAAGTTATTGTGTGATCAAACTTTTTGGTTTGCAGAAGTGCCAGATATGTTTCTTCTTATCCTTTCGTGTACTATCATCAATGATTTGAATTCAACTTTTTCCCCATCCCTATTTATTAAATCAAGTTATTTAGGAAGACTCTCTTTTCCTGAGCTCTAGGTGCACATAGACAATACTTTGAAATGCCTACTTATCAATTTGTGTTGTAGGTTGTTAAGCCGTGGTTGATATCTACACCGTCTACCTGCCATGCTCTTAGTTTACAGGATCAGATTCATCTTAAATACTATTCCTTTCATAACATTTCATTTTGGAGTTGCGAGTTTTCAAATTTGTGCTGTACTGTTGTCCTTGTTTCTTAAAGTCTCCATACAATGCTGTAGTTAACAGTATTATATTTTATTAGTTTTCTACTTTTCTTCCCGTGAGATATTTTCTTTGGTTAAAAAATTATTTTTTTTCTGAGGTCACCATCTTGGTAGGTAGACAACTATACTTGAGCAAGTCAGGAAATCAAAGCTTAGTACCACTGAGATTATATGTTTTAACTTTAGTTTAGACTAAGCAAAATTATCTCTCTGTTTGTTCTTCGACAATGCCACCTGTTCAGTTTCCTTTAAGACAATGATCCCATATCGTTATTTTTATTTCTGAACTTTTGATGCTTCCATTAAGTTTTTACTTGACCTATTTGTTTCAGCCCTTTCCTCCACCTCTTTATGACTTGCTAGAACAAAGTTTACCATTCTACACAATGCTTAGGCGCCATGTGAAGCAGTCTTCTTCTCTTCAACCTTCTTTATCTGCTCCAAGTCTTCCAATCCCTGCCAATGAGAAAATACTTGTTTGGGTAGGTGATGAGCTTGTTCCTCGAGAAGATGGGAAGGTATTTGTACTTGCGATTCATTTTATAGATATTGCATGGAACTCTTGTATGGTTATTTTGTCTGACTATGTACTTTTAAAGGTCTCCGTGTTTGATTCAGTTGTACAAGGAGGCGATGCAGTTTGGGAGGGACTTCGTATTTACGATGGGAGGATTTTTAAGCTAAATGAGCATCTAGATAGGTATTTTGTTTTTACTGATTGATATTTCAAAGAGCATATATCATTGTCATAAAATCTCACTAACTTTTGATTGCAACAAAATCTATCCCTTTTTATTCAGATTGTTTGACTCAGCCAAAGCTTTGGCCTTCATCAATGTCCCAAGTCGTGAAGCGGTCAATATCTAATCCGTTTTTTAATTTGATTATGATTTTAATTTCTATAATATGCCAGAAAAGAATCCAAGTTCTAAAATATGAATTTGATTAATAAATGGCAGTCAATTAAGTATTTTTTAATTAATTCTTGATAAATTTCCTTTCTAATTAAATTTCAGATCAAGGAAGCTATCTTCATAACTCTCAATTCGAATGGCATGTTTGACAATGCTCACATCAGGCTCACTTTAACTCGTGGTAAAAAGGTCGTTTTCTGTATTTTATTGTAGATCATCATATCACTTGAAGATTTTGTAGTGTTAATCTTCCTTGTATCAAGTATGTAACATTGCATTTAAATATTCTTGCTGTCTGAAACAATTGTCAACTTGTTTCGTACCTATATCCTTCAGGTTACTTCTGGAATGAGTCCAGCATTCAATCTTTATGGGTGCACTTTAATAGGTATTTTGCATTGATATTTTCTTCCAAACTTCTGAATGTTCTCTAAAATTTATAACAATTTGTTCCTTTAACAAATTTGACTGAGATAGTTTGATAATTCTACTGAGTGCAACTCTATCAGAAAGATGTGTTGGAAATTGTTTTTACAAAGTTTCCTTGTTCTGAGCACATCACCCAGCAATGATAGATGTTTATGGTGTGCAGCACCCATAATTCTCCTTAATTTCACTTGGACACTGTAGTGCTTGCTGAATGGAAACCGCCAGTCTATGATAATTTCAGTGGTACAACTCTGGTGACTGCTACTACACGGCGCAACTCACCAAATGTAAGTTTTATTTTTTGACGACTCGACCTTTTGATTTATAAATATGAGTATTGGACGACCTTTAGGTTTTAGCTGCTGATTTCCAAGGGATGATTGAGATTTCAACAACCTAAGCTATACTTTAATTTAATCACCTTTCTTGTTTTCTGTTGTTACAATGGTAAGTTTAACAAATGAAGATTGAAATTTTTGGAATAAGAAAACCTAAAGGATATCATCATGGTTGTCACACTTGAATCATCACAATCGATTTGACAAATAACGACTATGATTTCAAAATCTCAACTCTCAACCGAAGGGTAAAGTAATCTCAAAACATGGTCCTGACTTCTTCAAAAATTTACTGACAGTAGTCTCCTTGGCCAGCACCCCTCCTTGCCAATAAGCTGATGATATTGTAAAATTCATTCCGTATGAAGTTACCTACCACTGTGCTCCGAACTCACACGATGGGTGAACTGAAGGAATCTGTAACTTACAATTAATCCTCAGCTTGCAACTACTGGCCGCCACCAAACATCACTCGGAGATAACTAAGCATCAACAAATGAGCACCCTTGTCAGTGACTTGACATGACTGACCTCTAACTACTAGCCCAGCGTTCATAGGTTTGAAGAAAGGAGCACGGTCCTTGACAAAATCATAGAATCACACTAAAATAATGTCGGTCAAATTAACTTACCGTGCCAACTCTCTCGTTCACCCAAGATCGACACTTGGAAGAACTAGAACCCAAAAATGTCTTTGTTATGGATCTTCGTTGGGGGATCACCTACAGGCGCCGCGAGTCACGGGCAACGCGCCCTTGATCTATTATTTCCTATTTTAATATTTTATGCATGCATTTTTCTTATGTTTTAACCTCATAGTGTTAAGCCTATTTGAGAGGGCATTTTGGTCTTTATCTTGGAGGATTATATGTGGTTGTGTGGGGAATAAAAATGGCAAGCAAGAAGTTATTTCAAAATGATCTCCCTCTCTCTTAATTTCCTCCCCTCTCTCTCTCTCTCTCTCTCTCTCTCTCTATCTCTCGTTCCCTAAGCCCGCACCACCAAAAACCCTAGACGCATCCGTTCCGCAACACGCCGCCACCCGCTCCAGCTCCGTCGTGAGGTCTGCTTCCCTCTCTTCTTCACCATTGCTCCCAAGGATTCGAAGAAGGGATTCTCCTCCCTCCTCCTGAACTTTCGCCGCCACCCCCCAACATCCGGTCACTCGCTCGCAATCCCGGGAACGTAACAACTTGGTATCTGAGCCACCGGTCCTTTTAGCCATCAACATCGTCGTTTCCCCATCACCGCTTCAACCCGATACCGCCGACTGCTCCGATCCGCGCAACACCTGCCCTAGCCGCACTCTTACGGCTCCCCTGCACCCAATCCGACCAGATTCAGCCCCATTCCGCTCACTCCGGGCCAATCCTCTCTGCCCGCCTCCTATTCTCCTTGGCTCCTCGCTCAACGGGGGTTCACTACTCACCTCCTCCACCAGTTTGCTTCCTCTCCCAGATTTTCCTCGGACCTCCGCTACGACCTTTTTCCCCTCATGGCCGACGACACTCGAGGCGGCCAAACACTAGCTCTAATCTTGGAATCCTTCAAGACCACGATGGTCGACAACCACCAAACTCTCCTCGCCGCACTCCGGCCCGACGACATGCCCGTGCCTGCACGAACTGTCTCCGCCGCCTCCCCCTCCATCCCCGATCAACTACATCACCCTCCACCGATCGATCTGACGGCTCGCTCTGACTATTCAACAATACCACGATTTCTTAAGTTCGATTTTCCGATCTTCGAAGGTCATGAGGAACCCCTTACGTGGTTGACCCATTTCGAGCATTTCTTTGCTGCACAACGCACACCGTGGGAAGATTGACTCGGTGTCGCATCCTTCCACTTGATGGGGTTGGCCCAACTGTGGTTCTCCCAGCTTCATCGGGAGAAGCCCCACCTCACATGGAATGACTTCAAGAGTTAGTGTAACTTGCGTTTTGAGCCTCCACTCCGTACCAATCCCATTGGCGATTTGATCTCCCTGAAGCAGTTAGACTCTATTTACGATTACTCGGAGCAGTTCCAGGTGTTCCTTGCTCGTGCACCTCTGGTCCCAACAGCCCACCAGGTGGCCTTTTTTACTGCGGGATTGCATGAGCGACTCCGCATGGACGTGGAGTTCCAGAACCCGCCAGACCTCACTACTACCATGAGTTCCGCGCATATCTGGGAGAGGCGTATCTTATGGGACCATCCCCACGTGGGACGTCGTGGCAAGTGTCCACGATGGCTCTTTCCGGCACCATAGTCATCCTTCGCCTCCGCGGGGGGGGGGGGGGGGGGGGGGGCATGACTAGATTCAAAGACGAGGATCGCCCGACACATATCCAACGTTTGTCCGATCAGGAGATGGCCGAACCCCGCGCCAAGGGCCTTTGTTTCAATTGTGACGAGGCTTACACTCAGGGACACATGTGTACGCGTCTCTTTTGGCTTGAGGTCGACGACCCATCGGGTGGGGAAGAAGGGGATGAAGAGCCACGGGACCCCGCAATCTCCATTCATGCCATGTCGGGACCATATTCTGGGGACACTATGCAAATGCCCATTTCCGTGGCGGGCCACCAACTACTTGCCCTCATGGATACGAGCAGTGCACACAGTTTCATCAGTGATCTCACCGCTCAGAGACTCCGGCTACCCATTACTACCCACAGTCGTTTGCGCGTTGCCGTGCCAAATGGCGCCGCGATGGTCTGCACCGTGGTTTGTCGAGACATTCCGATTAGTGTGGCGGACTGTCACTCTCAGGTGGACTTCTTTGTCATCGCCCCACGGGTCTTCGAGGCTGTCTTAGGGACGCGATGGTTACGCACCCTCAGACCGATTTTGTGGGATTTGGACGCCCTGACGATGTCCTGGTGACATGGGCCTTCTTTGACAGTATGGCACAACCATCCGAAGGCGAAGGTTGGTCTCGCTTTTTCTCTCCACTCTGATTCTACAGAGCAGCTGGGCCTTGCAGACCTTCACGAGTACAACGATACCATGACCACACACTGACCGGGTTTCCCCCTCGCGCCACCAAGATCACTGTATCTTCCTCCTTCCGAATACGGCCCCGATGGTTGTCCGCCCCTACCGTTATCCCTTCCTACAAAAGGATGAGTTTGAGAGGCAGTGCACCGAGATGCTTCAGCAATGCATCATCCGCCACAACGTCTCACCCTTCTCCTTGCCTGTCCTCTTAGTCAACAAGAAGGATGACTCTTGGCGCTTCTGCGTGGATTACCGTGCCCTGAATGCACAGACCGTCAAAGACAAGTTTCCCATTCCAGTTGTTGAGGAGATGCTGGACGAGTTGCGTGGGGCACACTATTTTTCCAAGCTGAATCTTCGCAAGGTGTACGACCAGGTTCGTATGATCCCAGGGGACGCAAAAAAGACCGCTTTCCGGACACACCATGACCACTTCGAGTTTCTTGTGATGCCTTTCAGGCTCACCAATGCCCCATCTACATTTCAGGCCCTCATGAATGAGGTATTTAATACTCTTCTTTGTCGCTATGTCCTTGTTTTCTTCGATGATATTTTGGTGTACATCAAAATGTGGGAGGCACACCTCGACCACCTCAGACAGGTTCTTCAGCTCGTACGCTCTCATTGGTTCTATTTGAAGGGTTCCAAGTGCTCCTTCAGCACTGATGGAGTCGCCTACTTGGGGCACATTGTCAACCACGTCGGTGTCTCTGCAAACCCATCCAAGATCAAAGGGGTTCTTGACTAGCCCGTTCCCCAGTCGCAGCGGGAGCTACGTGGGTTCCTTCGTCTGACCGACTACTACCGACGCTTCATCCAGGGCTACACGGTCATTGCTACTCCCTTGTTATCTCTCTTGCGTCACCAGTGCTTTACATGGGACGACTCCGCCATGAAGGCTTTTCAAGCATTACAACATGCTCTAGTCTTAGACCCGGTTATTCAGCTACCGTATTTTGGGAAGGAATTTCAGGTAGAATGTGATGCTTCAGAACATGGCTGCGACGCAATACTTTTGCAGGACGGTCACTCGATTGCTTATTTTAGCCGCAAGATGACTCTCCACCATCAGAAGCTTCCCGCCTACGAGCAGGAGCTTATCGGCCTGGCGAAGGCCGCACACCACTGGCGGCCCTATTTGTGGGGGGATTCCTTTCTCATCTGTTCCGACCACTTTAGACTCAAGTACTTGTTGTAGCAACGGTTGGCGACGATGCCCCAACAATGCTGGGTGAGCCGCCTTTTGGGCTATGATTTCCTGGTGGAATACAAGGCCGAGCACTTGAACCGCGCCACTGTCTCGCTCTGTCGTCGCGAATCCCCAGATGCACTTCTCTATGTTGTGTCCGAGCCCTCCTCCTTGGTTCTTCCCCGCCTCTGTCAGGAGATTGACGACTCACACGATCTCAGTGAGCTGCGGCTCCGTATTCAGGAGGGGTGCCTGCCGCCGATTTGCGAGGTCCACGATAGCCTCATTCTCTACAAGGATCGTTTCTATTTGCTAGCCACTTTTCCTTTGATCCCGGACATTCTCGCTGCCGTCCACGACCGCACCCACGAAGGAGTCCACAATATCCTTCAACGTTTTGCGCGCCAAGTTCTTCTGGCCAAGGTTTAAGCGGAGTGTTCAGTCTCATATTGCGGCTTGTCTTAGCCGCTTGTCTTAGCCGCCAGCGCAGCAAGATGGAGGCTCTCTCCCCAGCCGATTTACTACAACCTCCCAGTGCCGACGCAGATATGAGCCGATATCTCCATGGATTTCATTGAGAGATTGCTTCCTTCTCGAGGATACAATGTCATTTTTGTGGCGGTGGATCGCTTTTCCAAGGGGGCCCATTTTATCGCTATGAGTTATCCCATCACAGGACCTGTCATGGCCCATATTTTCTTTGATCGAGTATTCCGTCTTTACGGGGTACCAGAGAGCATCGTGTCTGATCGAGACAGGGTTTTCACTTTTGAGTTATGGCAGGAACTGTTTGCCCTTTGTGGTATGAAGCTGGCCCTCTCCTCTGCCGACCACCTGCAGTCAGATGGTCAGACCGAAGTGGTCAACAGGACACTCAAGATGTACTTGCGCTGCCTTACGGGGACCGGACCAAGGACCGGGCCCGCTGGCTAACCTTGGGTGGAGTATTGTTACAATACTTTCTACCACACCGCCCTCCATATCACTCCCTTCCACCTCATTTACGGTCAGGAGCCCCCCTCCCGCCTTCTCACTTATGTTGCTGCTTCTGCTCGCTCCACCGCCGTCGACACCGAGCTCCGCACGCGTGATAAGATTCTGCGCCTCACACGAGACCGGCTCATTCAGGGCCAAGTACGGATGTAGACCACCTACAACCGCACCCAAGACGAGTTATTCTTTGCTCCCGAGGATTGGGTTTGGCTTAGACGCCGACCCTACCGTCAAACAACCGTCTCCAAGGGGGCATACTAGAAGCTGGGACCCAAATTTTTTGGATCCTTCCAGATCCTACACCGCATCAGGGACATGACTTACCTTCTCCGCTTCGACGATGACACACAAATTCACGACGCCTTTCATGTGTCGCAGCTGAAGCCGTTTGTCGACGCCCTCCCACAACACCCTTGGTTCTCTTGCCGCCGCCACCACAGGACAAGCTTGATGTTGAGCAAGACAGAGATGTTACGGATCCTTGTTGGGGGATCACCTACAAGCGTTGTGAGTTACGAACAACACACGCTTGATCTATTATTTCCTATTTCAATATTTTATGCAATATGCATGCATTTTTCTTATGTTTTAACCTCGTAGTGTTAAGCCTATTTTATCTTGGAGGACTTTATGTGGTTGTGTGGGCAATGAAAATGGCAAACAAGAAGTTATTTCAAAATTATCTCGCTCTCTCTTAATTTTCCTCCTCTCCTGCTCTCTCCCTATCTCTTGTTCCCTAAGCCTGCACCACCAAAAACCCTAGCTGCACCCATTCTGCAACACGCCGCCACACCGCAGCACGCCGCCACCCGCTCCAGCTCCGCTGCGAGGACTGCTTCCCTCTCTTCTTCACCATTACTCCCAAGGGTTCGAAGAAGGGATCCTCCTCCCTCCTCTTGGACTCCCCCCAATGGTCGGTCACTCGCTCGCAATCCCAGGAACGTAACAGTCTTCAACATAGAATTCAAAGCATTATTGCTCATCATTTTTTTAAGTACTCAGAGCATCGTACCTCGCTGATGTGAGCAACTGACGACCTAATCCACCATCAACCGCTGCCAAGACCCCCAATACAACTAGATTATACTGATTCTAGAATTTTGGACTTTATCATTAGGTTTGTCTGAATCTGCTGAGAGAAATAAAAGCTCAAAAAATTTAATAAATAATGTGAGGTTCTTTTATATATTAACTTATTAAGGAGTAATACAAGTAATACAAAAACAGTGCCAATGGACACTAATTCTATCACTCTCCCTCAAGTTAGGCATGTTATATTTCTCATACTCAATTTATCAATAAAACCACACAAAATATTCACCCCCGGATTCTTATTGAGCATATCAGCTAATTGTCCCTTTGAAGGAACAAAGAGAGTACATGTAATCTTTTTCTCAATATTCTCTTTGATGAATATCCGTTCTCCTCAATATGTTTGGTGCGATCGTGTTGAACGAGATTGTGGACAATGCTGATTGCAGTTTTGTTATCACAATACAACTAGATGGGACTAGAATCACTTGGTCCCATATCACATATAAAGGAGTGTAACCATAATCCCTCACTGCTTTATGCCATAGCTCTAATTCGGCTTCTGCAATAGATCTTGAGACAACATATTTTTTGCTTCTCCAAGTTATTATGTTTTCATCTATGAATGCACAATACCCAGATGTAAATCATCTGTCTTCAACAGATCCTTCCCAATCTGTATCTGTATAAATTTCACTTTTCAACTCAGTACTGGGAGTGAAGAGGATGCCACTTTCAGGTGAGCTATTTAGATATCTCAAGATTCTATGAGTAACATTGAGATGTCTTTGGAAAATACATATACTAGCTAACGAGTCCCACAACATAATTTATGTCAAAATGGGTATAAGATAGATTTACCATCCAACAAGGCATTGATAGTTAGTAATGTCATCAATAGGATCTCCGTCATCCCTTCCCAAATTGTGGTTAGCCTCCATAGGAGTGTCAGTAGTCTACATCCCCTCATACTAGATTGTTCTAATAAATCAATGATATATTTCCTCCGAGAGATGAAAGATATCACGTTTAGATCTAGCAACTTCAATCCTAAAAAATACTTAAATTTTCCTAGATCTTTTACTTCAAACTCCTTCGCCAAATCCTCCTTTAAAACTTTTATTTCTTCAACTTCATCGCCTTTAATGACCGTGTCATTAACATATACAATGAGAGTTTCTATTGTCCCTCTATTTGATAAACAAAATTGACATGACTTTGTATGTCCCCAAGAGAAATGATGACTTTGTGAAAACATCCAAACCAATCCGTCGTATATTGCTTTTGACCATATGGAGCGTTGTTAAGTTTGCACACTTTCTCTTCGGAATCACAAGAAAAACTAGGGGGAGAGACATATATACTTCATATTCTCAGTTTCCATGTGAAGAATGCATTCTTCACATCCAATTTGATAAGATCCTATCTCTTGCATGCAACATAAGATAGCAAGACTGTTATAGAATCTTATTTTGCTATAAGGGGTAATCTCTTCTTAATAATTAATCTCCATTATTTGAGTTATTCCCTTTCCACCAGTCTCTCGCCGAAACATTTCACCAAGCCTTCAAAGTTTTTCTTCACGGTGAAAACCCACTTACAACCAACGGTCTTCTTTTCATGTGGGAGGTGTGTTAATTCCCACATATAATTTTTTTTTCAAAGCTGACATTTCCTCAATTTCTCCCTTTTTCCACTTTTGATATAAGAGTCTCCTTGTACAACCCCGTATTCGCAGAATAGGGTCCCCTCGGCGGGCACAGGACTAACTTTGTATTTTTAAGCTTTTGGAGTGATTTGCACTCTTGGTGGCCAATTTAGGCCTAGCCCTTGGAATATACTAGTAGGGGGAGGAAATATTTATCTTCCCTCGACCCCTTTGAAAAGTCGCCCAGGCTCCCATCCTTGCGGGGAGAGACCGGCCGGCGGCAAGGGTCTCCCCCCAGGCTCCCAGCCTTGCGGGGCATGACCGGCCGGCGGTAAGGGTCTCCCCCCAGGCTCCCAGCCTTACGGGGCCAGACCGGCTGGCGACAAGGGTCTCCCCCCAGGCACCCAGCCTTGCGGGGCGAGACCGGCCGGCGGCAAGGGTCTTCCCCCAGGCTCCCAGCCTTGCGGGGCGAGACCGGCCGACGACAAGGGTCTCCCCCCAGGCTCCCAGCCTTGCGGGACGTGACCGGCCGACGGCAAGGGTCTCCCCCCAGGCTCCCAGCCTTGCGGGGCGAGACCGGCCGACGGCAAGGGTCTCCCCCCAGGCTCCCAGCCTTGCGGGGCGTGACCTGCCGGCGGCAAGGGTCTCCCCCCCCAGGCTCCCAGCCTTGCGGGGCGAGACCGGCCGGCGGCAAGGGTCTCCCCCCAGGCTCCCAACCTTGAGGGGCGTGACCGGCCGGCGGCCAGGGTCTCCCCCAGGCTCCCAGCCTTGCGGGGCGAGACCGGCCGGCGACAAGGGTCTCCCCCCATGCTCCCAGCCTTGCGGGGCGAGACCGGCCGGCGGCAAGGATCTCCCCCCAGACTCCCAGCCTTGCGGGGCGAGACCGGCCGGCGGCAAGGGTCTCCCCCCAGGCTCCCAGCCTTGCGGGGCGTGACAGGCCGGCGGCAAGGGTCTCCCCCCCAGGCTCCCAGCCTTGCGGGGCGTGACCGGCCGGCGGCAAGGGTCTCACCCCATGCTCCCAGCCTTGCGTGGCGAGACCGGCCGGCGGCAAGGGTCTCCCCCCAGGCTCCCAGCCTTGCGGGGCGAGACCGGCCGGCGGCAAGGGTCTCCCCCCAGGCTCCCAGCCTTGCGGGGCGTGACCGGCCGGCGCCAAGGGTCTCCCCCCCAGGATCCCAGCCTTGCGGGGCGTGACCGGCCGGCGGCAAGGGTCTCCCCCCAGGCTCCCAGCCTTGCGGGGCGAGACCGGCCGGCGGCAAGGGTCTCCCCCCAGGCTCCCAGCCTTGCGGGGCGAGATCGGCCGGCGGCAAAGGTCTCCCCCCAGGCTCCCAGCCTTGCGGGGCGAGACCGGCCGGCGGCAAGGGTCTCCCCCCAGGCTCCCAGCCTTGCGGGGCGTGACCGGCCTGCGGCAAGGGTCTCCCCCCAGGCTCCCAGCCTTGCGGGGCGAGACCGGCCAACGTCAAGGGTCTCCCCCCAGGCTCCCAGCCTTGCGGGGCGTGACCGGCCGGCGGCAAGGGTCTCCCCCCGGGCTCCCAGCCTTGCGGGGCGTGACCGGCCGGCGGCAAGGGTATCCCCCCGGGCTCCCAGCCTTGCGGGGCGTGACCGGCCGGCGGCAAGGGTCTCCTCCCAGGCTCCCAGCCTTGCGGGGCGAGACCGGCCGGCGGCAAGGGTCTCCCCCCAGGCTCCCACCCTTGCGGGGCGAGACCGGCCGGCGGCAAGGGTCTCCCCCCAGGCTCCCAGCCTTGTGGGGAGAGACCGGCCGAAGACAAGGGTCTCCCCCCAGGCTCCCAGCCTTGCGGGGCGTGACCGGCCGGCGGCAAGGGTATCCCCCCAGGCTCCCAGCCTTGCGGGGCGAGACCGGCCGGCGGCAAGGGTCTCCCCCCAGGCTCCTAGCCTTGCGGGGCGAGACCGGCCGGCGGCAAGGGTCTCCCCCCAGGCTCCCAGCCTTGCGGGGCGTGACCGGCCGGCGACAAGGGTCTCGCCTTAGGTGTCCAGGGAAGGTGAGAGGCATGACTTAGCCTCTGTTCAGCCCTGGACCTCTTTTGGACATGCTTTTACCGTTTTACCCTCGTGGTGGAATTACCTTTTTGCCCCCCGATGTGGGTGTTTTCTATTGACCCGAGGCCTATTTGTCGTAGGGGTATTTCCGACCTTTTGGTCCATGAGATTGAGAAAACTATAAATAGACCTTTAAGGGTGCCTTGGAGGGCATTGGATCTTGGCCACCAAAAATCCCTTTGCTTTCTTCCTCCAAGGCATCTAGCTCAGCATTGGCTAGGGAGGGGGAGACTTCAAAGGTCTTCTGGGTGTGAGGTGGGACCTCCGCGCTAGAGCCGAGGGTCTGTTCCTAGTTTCCCAAGTCTTTGGTCCGTGACGTTCCCCCGAGTGTAGTAGGTGTGAGGTCACTGCTCTTTTGGGACCCCGAACTCCACAGAGGTCAATTTTGGCTTCAACACTCCTGTCATGAGGATGAAATAAAAAACAAATGTAAGAGAAGATACAAGTGGAGTTATTGTGACATATGAAACATATTAAGACAATGAGTGTTAGGTTCAAGATTTGATACATTTACTGAGAGCAATGAGAAGTTTAATGGAATATGTCGATGGATTTAACACTAGAATTGGAAGCATGAGATGAGTATGTGTTAGGACATTTACACCATCTGCTGTACACTGTACACCTATCTTTCTTATTCTTTAAGAGGAAGCTCCCATGGATTGGGAGTCTCATCATGAATTCGACTATGTGATGGAATATAGTTTGGTGGAGGAATCCGTAAGGATATAGGTGTAGACTGTCCCTTAAGCGAGGTCACATAATAAGGCTCGAATTCACAAAAGTTAATATTTGTTGTGGCAAAAATCCTCTTTGTGGCAGGGTGATATCATTTATACCCTTTCTGAGTAGGAGATTAGCCAAGGAACACACTTGAGAGCACGGGGTCAGTTTAGACCGGCCCAAAAAATGTATGTGAGCAAAACACAACAATTTCTTTTTAGTTAGAGAGTTGTTGGGGTAATCCCTAAGAGGGTATTGGTTCCCCAAGGCTTGAGAGGGCATGCTGTTGATGAAATATGTAGCTATGAGAATGACATCAACCCAATAGACTTAAAAAAGATTCATAATGAATAATAAACATTGAGCAACTTCTAAGAGGTGACAATTTTTCTGCTCAACTACATTTTGAGAAGGAGAGTGAATATATATTGAAGTTTGATGGATAATGTCATAATCAACAAGATAGTGTTCAAATGGGGAGTTGATATACTCCTGACCATTATCTCTACAAAAATTTTTGATAGTAGCAAAAAATTGGGTAGAAACCATGCTATGAAATTTGCGAAAAATAGAAACACTTCACTCATATTTTTCAAAATATACCCAAGTAATATACTAATATGAGAAAAATAGTCAATACAAGCAATAAACCAATGATATCCAAAAATTTAGGCAATGAGGTTGAGACCCTAAACATTAGTGTGAATATATGAAAAGGAGTACTACTAGGTAACGATACATGATTAACAAAAATACAATGATGTTTGATACAACACATACACAAAAACAAGATTTTTAAAACGTAGAAGAAATAACAAAAAATGAATGTTGCATGGTAATAACTAACAGATGGATGACCAAAACGACGATGCCATTTTAGCAAAGTGGAGGTCTGCATAGTGTGGAAAGCTTGTGGAGATGAAGATCCATTAGGGGAGTCAAACATGTGCATGCCATCATGTATGCTTGCAGAGCCAATCACCTTCCTCATTTTCAGGTCCTGAAAGATATAATGAGATGGAAAAAACTGAACGTTGAAGAGAATTAGTCAAATGATTTACGAAAAGTAAACTACGGGTAAATTTTGGAACATCAAGTACAAAAAATAAAGTAAAAGAGGAGCAAGGGATGAATCCTTTTCCTACAATAGAGGAGAAAGAATCATTGACAATTCTCACTTTATCTCTTCTAGAAAGAGGGGAATAAGACACAATGATGTAGGCTCAAATTTAGGGTTTTGTGAAATGATTAAATTTTTTATTACAGAGAATACTTTTAAGGAAAATATAAATTTAGGGGTTTGGTTTTCAAAAAAAGAACACGAGCGCCAAGCGGCCAAATCAAATTTTCGCACGTGTAATTCAACGACGTCGTTCTGAGCTTTGAGAAGTTTGTTAACTTCGCTTGAGTGGTTCTCTCACCCGTTCAATGAGTCGAACCTTCCACGGAACCCACACGACCACACACAAAAATCAGCGAACAAATAACTTATGAAATAACGATATTTTTAGCAACGCGAACGTAACGACAAGCCCATGAATTAATTAAGAGAAACATAAATTTAATACTAACGCAAGGAGAGGGAACGAGTTTACCCAAATCAGAGCATAAGCAGTGGTTTTCCCCAATTCGGTAGCGTACGGGTTGAAGACAAGCGAACGACCTCAAATCGGGCGAACAGGGCACGACCGGACGTGGAGTCGAAGTCGACGGCTTGGTGTCCACTCCCGGTCGTCGGATTAGGGCTCCGAGGTCGACGACGTCCGGGCTACGCTCTCCTGACGGCGCGTTGGACGGAGAGGGAAACGCGCGAGGGGCTGGAGGTCATTTCCCAAAACCCTAAATTTGACCGTACATCAAACAACCTAAAGTTGATCTAGTCATGTGATCAATAGCTATTGAGTCGATAATTCAATGAGAAGGGCGAGTAATACCAGTGTGGGCACTAGTGTACCTGTGTGGGCAAAGGTAGATAAGAAAGTAAATGCGCTGGAAGTCTTAGGAGTAAGATCATACATGAATCGGCGAAGAGCCCACATATCTTTAGCAAACAAGGAGGATGACTGAGCAGTAGGAGTAGGGCAAAAATGTCTCGGAGAACTGTCCTCGAGAACCTCAGTTAGATGAGTGAATGATATGATGGAGAGTTTCTCCATGGAATTCTACCACGACCGCGACCACCACATGATGAGATCCGCCCCCGGGAAGTGAAAAGCCATGAAGGCCGAATCACGTATCCTAAGTATGACGGGCTTTCCACAATAATCACATGTTAAGTGATCCTTATTTGGAGGTTTTGGCTTGAAATCACAAGAAGCTTGGAATCCAAAATTGAGCTAATGAGCCACTAATACCGATCCCTCATCAACAGTGGTAGTGTTTCAAGATTACCTGCAGTCAAACTCTTATTATATAATGCTATAAACTTCAGAAAGTGAAGGGATATGAGCACATCCTAAAATTTTGATGGTAATCTAATCAAAATCCTTATGTTGCCCATGTAAGGACTCAAACATGCGATTATGATCCTCACGTGCCCTGATCAAGAGCTCATATGCATTACATGCCATGATAAGAGAGTAAAAATAGTTGTACTCTTGATACAGTTGAGTAAACTCAAGATGGTAGGTAGATGGAGGGCGGTCAAACTTTCTTAGAAGATATATCTTGCGGCGTAGCTGGTAAATTTTGGGATGCATTCCCCTTGCGGGTGTAAGTAGACTCAACATGTTTTCATATGTCGACAACAATGTCCAGGAAAAGGTAATTTCGATCAATGGAAACTTGCATAGAATTCGCGAGGCATGACAAAACAAGAGAGTTCTCAGACTTCCATTAGAACAAACTTGTAGAGTTTCTGTCTGGCTTGCTAGTGGAGCCACTGATATAGCCAAAGTGACGCTGACTTTTTAAGTCCAGGGTAATAGAGTTGTGTCATCCTATTGGTTTTTGTGATCCTGTCCAACCCTGTTAGGTCCAACTGGCGTCATGGAACCACCCGAATCAATCACGTTTGATATTAAAAAATTCCTCCAACAAGACTTCTTCAAGAGAACAGTGAAGGGCTACGGAGAACAAGTTTTCAAAGAGTCGAGGTCAAATAAGGCACCATTTCAGAGTTAGGAGCCTTCCTCTCTCGGTAAGAAAATACCTAAATCTGATTTTAGGGAGCATCCAACCGTTGAAATCGTCTAGAAATCTAGTATGATGATAAGAAGATCAAAGAGAAGATCCCCTCAGAGTTGGAGTCAATCAGATTGTTGGAGGATCTCTGAGAGTTCCATCACCTCAGCCAACACCGATTTGCTGACGAGATTTGTCATGCGAGCCGATCCACACTGTGTATGCGGATGTGAGGAGTGGGGGTTCTTGGTTGGTTGGGAATGGTGAGCGGAAGTGGGACGAGCAGTCTTCGGCAGTGGTTGGTCGGAAATAGTGAGTGGAAGGCGAATGACATTTATCGCTCCAGACCTAACTCTGATACCATACTGAGAGAAATAAAAGATCATAAATCAATTAATAATGTGAGGACTTATCCTATATATATATATATGTAAGAGTAATACAAGTATACAAAATCAAAATGAGAACTAATTCTAACAAGATCAAAATGAAACTTCAAGAGCTATGCTACAAAAGAGACCCATGCAAGAGACCTTGATGTCATAAATGCAAACTCCTTAATTCATCTTCTCTCCCAAGTCTGATTCGTTATCTTTTTTTTATTCCTTTCATGGTCTTCTACTTCACCTCTCTCAAATCTTTCTCCATCGCTAGGCCTAACTCAAACCCCGACCCCAAGAATGTGAACCTTATCACGCTCTCAAAGGCTTGGTGTATGTGTGTGTGTGTGTGTGGGGGGGGGGGGTTACAGTTAATAGCATGCGGATACGGGCAAATAGAGATTTAATAATCCTTCCAACTAAAGCGCTAAGCGAAGCGCCTCATTTGCTCATTTATTCTCTTCCTAAGAGGATAGACATCCTAATGAGGATCAATCACACACATTTGATTGATATAGGTCATTGACATTTTTTGGATCGTCGGACCAAAGATCAGAAATTGCCAGCAGAATCAATGCATTTTCTTTTTAATATATTTTTGTATTTTTCAAAGTTCTATCTTTAGAGTTGAATTAAATGAATCTATCAGGTAATTTGGGCCTTCCGATTCCTTTAACCTAAATCCCTTTTTATATCTCTCTTATTTTAGCTTTAGGCGGGATCGAGAAGTTGGATGATGGGGATTGATCACACTCGTTTGATCGATTTAGATCACCATCTGTTTTTGGATCTTCAGATCAACGATCGGAGATCGCCATTGCTACCAACACTTTTTCCTACTTTTATGTAGTTCTTTGTATTTTCAGAGTGCTATGGTTAGAGTTGGGGTTTAATGAATTGATTAGGTAATTTGGTCCATCTGATTCCTTTAACCTAAAATTTCCTTTATATATCTCTTGTTTTTGCTTTAGGTGAGATTGCGAGTTGGATTCCTTGCACGATATTTGCTCGTTCTACATGGGTGCAATGCCCAGTCTCCCGCTCGGTGGGATGCAGAGCGGCCATCCTAGCCCCTCCACTATTCTCCATCATCCTTACAGCCTCCTGTGAGTTCCCTCCTTCATTCCACGGTTGTCTCCCGCCCAACCCGCTCTTGGTTTCCCTACTATATCCCCATCCCGATCTCCTTTCCCGCATCTGGATCCCCATCCGAGTGGAATCTCTTCTAGTCATTGTTCACTGTCTGATTTCCCTCCAACGACCCACGTGAAGCCTGACCAACAACCTCTCTATGCCCTGCTGAGCTCCCCACAGTCACAGTCCACCTATTTTCCCCTCCGCAACCATCGTTTCCCCTGCAGTTCCTCCACCGTCGCCCACAAACTTTTCCACAACATCACCGACCACTCCCCCTCCTTGGTCCATTTACCTGCCTTTCGCCACCTTACATAACCACGATCACCACAAAATAACCTAAATCGTTAAACACTAAATTTTGCAAGCCCCAAATCTACAAGCCTTAACATTTCTGTACCATACTTTGCATGTTAATCACAAATCAATTCCTCACATCTCTCCTACAGCCACCCTAGACTCACCTACCATATCCTCCGTTGCTAGTGCCGATTTATTGGTGAGTTCCCATTTTAGTTTTCATTTCTCACATTGCACTGAAATTTGATGTATTGCTAGCAATATTTGGCTCTCATTAATTTTGTTATTTCTTTATTTAGATGTGTATTATTTATTCGCGCTTCATTTTAATTTCTGTGCACTCACATTTATTTTGCAGTTGTTGCATAATTACTTAATTTCAGATGTTTGTGGTTAAATCTTGTTAAATGCACAAGTACTTAAATTGTGTTGTGTTAGAAAAGCCTACTTTAAGGCCCATCTAGGGGCCCATTCTTCCCTCTTCTCTCTCTCTCTTTCTCTCCTTATTTGTATTAGTCCCACATCTTAGATTGTGATTTCTCTCTTTCTTCTTCCTCTATATAAATGTATTCATACTTGTAATTATTGATTGAAGAAGTATATACAAGGTTTGGAGCTTTCTCTACATGGTATCAAAGCAAGCGGTCTGTCACCTGCGGTTTCCCCTTTTCTAACCGCCCAACCCGCCCCCCCTCCCCCCCTCCCGGTCCGCAGTTTTCTCTGCGGCCTCCTTATCCTACCCGCGTCTATCCGCGACCTTGTCTCCTGCTCATCTCCTCTCTGTCCGCGCGACTTGCCTCTGTTCGCCGCTGTGATCTGCCTGACCGTGCCGGTTGTCTCTGTCTCACCCACATCTTGGTCGCGGTCTCTCTCCTTTAGCCGCTCGGCTTCTTCCCGCGGTCATTGCTCTTATCCGCCGGCCTCTCCTTCTCTTCGTGCGGTCTGCTCCTGTCCGCTGCGGACTGATTCCTGTGCTGTGACCGCTGCTGTGTCCACCTAGACCGTGCGGACTCTCTGTTTCCGCATTTTGGTCGCGATCTGCCTCCTCGCTGGTGTGACTGCGCGGTTTGTTCCCTCTCGCTGCGGCCTTCTGTGTTTGACCTTGGTACGGTCTGCTTCTATCCGCCCGGTCTCATTCCTTATTCGCCAGGGGTGTGCTCCTGCTGCGGTCTTCTCCTAACCGCACCGCCTGCCGTTTCTTGCCGCTGCATGCTGCGGTCTTCCTGTCTGCTGCGGTCTTCTCCTTGCAAAATGATCGGCTGTCCTCCGGGTTCTGTGGTATCTGTTTCCGATGGTGGTACCTCCTGCCTTGCTCACAGCTCATCATGGATTTTGGATTCCGGGGCCTCTCACCACATTACATCATGGAAACCACCGAAATATTTGCCCTCTGTGCATCCCCAGTTCATTACTGTTGCTAGTGGGGACACACTTCCCGTCTCTGGTGCTACAGATATCCACCTCACTCCCTCCATTACTCTTCGCTCTGCCCTTCATGTTTCGGGCTCTCCGTTCAACCTTCTCTCTATTGGCCGCCTCACTGCTGACCTCGATTGTGCTGTTATATTTTCTTCTAACTCATGTGTTGTGCAGGATTGCAAGACGCAAACCATCATTGGAAAAGGGCATCTGTCGAATGGTCTCTATATCCTTAACCCGTATCCTCCAACAGTGCTGTCGTCTCTTAGCTCCGTTGACTGGCACCATCGTCTGGGTCATGCTCCTATCAACATTCTCAAAAAATCTCTCCCCGACGTGTCCTTCCACGAGTTCACGTGTGAGTCTTGTATCTATGGGAAATATCATCGCTCTACGTTCCCACCACATCCTTCTCGGCGTCCTGCTCCCTTTGATCTTGTTCACTCCGATATTTGGGGCCCTTACAAAATTACCAGTCTTTGGATACCGCTACTTTGTCACATTTGTCGATGACTACTCTCGGGTGACCTGGCTGTACCTCCTTCGTGACCGCTCTGAATTACCCGGTGTATTCCGGACCTTCTTTATTGAAACTCGCAACCAGTTCTCCACAACCATTAAAACCCTCCGCACCGATAATGCCCGCGAATACACCAGTCATACCTTCTCTCACCTCTGTGCGGAGTTTGGGGTCATCCATCAGACCTCCTGTGTCTATACCCCCCAACAAAATGGCGTTGCTGAACGCAAGAATCGACACCTGCTCGAGGTCACCCGCTCCCTTATGCTTTAGATGAATGTTCCAAAATAATATTGGAATTTTGCGGTTTCCACCGCGTGCACTCTTATTAACCGCCTACCCTCCTCTATCCTCAATTTTGCGGTTCCCTACAATCTCCTTTTTCCCTCCCACCTCTACCTTCTCCACCCAACCCTCCTAAACCACCTACACCACCAGTTATTCGTGTGTACACTCGACGTCCTCCCTCGTATACTACCATACGAGAGCTGCCCCGCTCTAATGATGCTTTGCAACCTGCGGATCCGACAACTGCTTCCACTGCCCACTCGATGGCCAACTTTGTCTCTCTTCACCGCCTCTCTCCGGAACTCCGTCAGAGTGCTCTCTCTTTATCCTCTACCTCCACTCCTACTTCTGTACAGGAGGCTCTTCAGCACACCGAAAGGCGGGCGGCCATGGAAGATGAAATGCGGGCTCTCTGGGCCAACCGCACTTGAGATCTGGTACCTCTTCCTGCAGGTCAATCCTGTGTTAGTTGCAAGTGGCTTTTTGTTATTAAACATGCGGCAGATGACACCATTGAGCGTCTCAAGGCCCGCCTTGTGGCCTGGGGTTTTACTCAGCAACAGGGCCTTGATTATGAGGAAACGTTCTCCCCGGTGGCCAAAATGAACACTGTCCGAGTTCTTCTATCCTTGGCTGTTCACCGTCATTGACCTCTTTATCAGCTGAATGTTAAGAACGCCTTCCTCAATGGTGATCTTCAGGAGACTGTTTATATGCATCAACCTCCCGGGTTTGAAACCACGGGGGAGTCTCGAGTTTGTCATCTTCGGAAATCCATTTATGGTCTCAAACAATCCCCGCGCGCTTGGTTTGACAAATTCAGCACGGTAGTCCGCAATATTGGCTTCACTAGGAGCTCGGCTGACTTCTCTCTCTTCACTCGACATCGGCCAACCGGAACAGTGATTCTACTTGTCTATGTTGACGATATCCTCATTACTGGCGACGATACTACAGGGATACAACATACCAAGAAACAGTTGAACTCCGCCTTTCAGACCAAAGATCTTAGTAACCTACGGTATTTTCTCGGGCTTGAGGTTGCACGACGGCCTGATGGTCTTGTATTATCCCAAAGGAAGTATTGTATGGATTTTCTTCATGATGCTGGCTATTCAGGATGCAAACCTACGGATACTCCAATGGACGCGAATCACAGGCTATCGGCCCATAGCTCTGACTCCGATGAGCTGCTTACGAATCCGGAATACTACAGACGCCTGGTTGGGAAACTGATCTACCTTACAGTTACTCGACCAGACATCTCCTTTGCCCTTGGAGTCGTGAGTCGATTTATGCATGCTCCGAGGACATCTCATCTTCAAGCTGTCGAGCGCATTCTTCGGTAT
This sequence comes from Platanthera guangdongensis, assembly GCA_039583875.1. Lineage (NCBI taxonomy): Eukaryota > Viridiplantae > Streptophyta > Magnoliopsida > Asparagales > Orchidaceae > Platanthera > Platanthera guangdongensis. The sequence goes on along the minus strand of CM077156.1, from coordinate 191,169,513 downwards.
CTCAAGAACGCTCCAGGACAAGGGCTTGTGTACAAGCCATGCACTTCTTTATCCCTTGTCGCTTACTCTGACGCTGACTATGTCGGGTCCATTGATGATAGGCGTTCCACAACAGGTTTCTGTACCTACTTCGGTGGACATCTCATAACCTGACGTAGCAAGAAACAGAATGTGGTTGCTCGCTCTTCTGCTGAAGCTGAGTACCACGCTATGGCTGCTGTTGTTTCCGAGTTGACTTGGCTTGAGAGCCTTCTGAGAGACTTGGGTGTTCATCTCTCATCGCCAGCGACCCTATTTTGTGACAGTCAAGCGGCAATCCATATTGCCAAGAATCCTGTATTTCACGAACGCACAAAGCATATTGAAGTTGACTGTCACTTCATCCGAGAAAAGGTTCAGGCAAAGAAGATAAATTTAGAGCATGTTCCTGCTGCAAGCCAAGTTGCTGACATCCTGACTAAAGCTCTCTCCCGGCGTTTATACTACCAGTTTTTATCCAAGCTTGGTGCCTACGACTTGTACGCTCCAGCTTGCGGGGGAGTGTTAGAAAAGCCTACTTTAAGACCCATCTAGGGGCCCATTCTTCCCTCTTCTCTCTCTCTCTTTCTCTCCCTATTTGTATTAGTCCCACATCTTAGATTGGGATTTCTCTCTTTCTTCTTCCTCTATATAAATGTATTCATACTTGTAATTATTGATTGAAGAAGTATATACAAGATTTGAAGCTTTCTCTACATATTGTTTAATTAATTATGCACCAGTAATGCTTGCATATTGATTTATTTGTAATATTTATTTATTGACATTGGGTTCATCGGATTGCGTGCATACTTTCATTTACATCTTTATTTTGGGGGTGTCTGTGGTTCCGTTTGCAACTTCATGTTTGTTCCCATTCATCTAATGTTAGGGCACCGGGTGTCCAACACTAGTAGATTCGTCCTTTGTCACATCCCACGATTAGTTAGTGCTAATCCTCCCATAAAAGAAATCATTGAACTGTTAAATAAACTCAAAATTGTTCAAGTAAACTCGGTTAGTGATCGATTAATGGAGCTCTGCTCGAGTCGGAGTGTCTGACACATAATATGATTGTTATTATAAAAAAATTTATGTGAATCAAATTGCAAAGAGAAATCCACCCATTAAAATTTTAAAATGGGATTTTAGTTATTCTAAAAATCAAATTCTGTTTTTATAAAATTTGGGTTTCAAAAATTTTTGTATCTTGAGGAGCAAGAATCAAGCCATCGTAGCTAAAAAGGCAGCCCCGGAGCAGAAAATAAAGTTATGACACACAACCTGTGATTTTGCTTGGTTACAACATTTTCTGGAGGAGTTAAGAAAGCATGTTTCCTTATCGATCAAGATACACTGATATTAGATTGCTATTTGTGTTGCTTTGAACATTGTCTTCAATGGGAGGACTAAGCATATTTTAGACTGTCACTTATTAGAGATATACTGTTTATCGCTACTCTTTTTGTGAAGGGAAAACTTGCAGATTTGTTTATCAAATCCTTTAGCATGAAATAATTAGAATTTGTACGTAACATGATGAACTTAGAAGATATATATGTGCCAGCTTTAGGTTGAATGTTGAGTGTTAAAGTAGCTGAACGGTTTTCTTACCAATATATAACACAAATAAAGCTGGCACGTATATAATGCCAAAAAATTTATCAATAACTTAGGAGAAAGCCTCCATGTGGGCAGGGCGGATCCACATAGGGTCCAATGTGGGGCTGCCCACACGGAATTAAATTTTTTTTATCACTAACTAATAGAAAATAAATTAAAATATTTTTCGGCCTTATATATTATATATTGTATCTATTCATAAAAGTTTTCAATGAAGTTGGAGTGACATAGTGGCCTTGATTTCATAGTAAGGTTTTGGAGTGAAAGGTTGTGTGTTTGATTCTTCATGGCAAATAAATATATAATATTTTATATATTTATTCATAAACTTGTTTTTTGAAAAAAAAACTAAAAATGTGAACTTATTTTTTCTATATTTAGGCATATTATGCAACAAAACTTATTGAAAAAAATGGATATAATGTAAAAAATATGACATTAATATAACGGACATTTTTTCGAATGAATTAGTACTCCGCCCGCACAACGAGAACATCCCGCATCCGAGGGGGTGCATAAAAAGTATGTCTCAGACAAGTGGAGGAATGCCTAGGCCTGTTGGCCTCTAAATTGTCTTTACTAATTATTATTGCATGTAGATTTTGGTGTATGTTCCCACCTAATGGATTCTCCTTAATGCTGAGGAATTGTTTGGCTTGCCCTGCTCGCGTGCAACAAATTTTTTGATGTACTTCTCTAATGCAACCGTTGAAGAAATATATTTCTTTGATTTGCATATGAATTCTTTAAACTCATTCTATATATACCCTCTTAATAATGAAAGTACAAAAGAAGGGTAAATTTGACTGGTTTACTAATACTCAAGGTTGCACTTTTAAATATTAAAAGTTGTATGTAATATTTAACATACAATACTTTAATGATAAAAAAATTTATAAAACTAGTAATTTTAAGAAACTTGCAATTATATATTATTTCTATGACATCAAAATTTTAAAAATTAAATTTAAAACATACCTTATCCTTTATCACTCACATACTCATCTATAGTCGACAGAGTAGATAGAATATGGGTATCATCTGATAAACCCTCTAGATCTGTCTCGTCCGCCTCAAATATTTTTTCCTTTCCTTTCTTTTATAACTAATTGTGACTTCTTTGCTTGTAGCTTGTCTTGAAGACCTTCTTTCATTATGATCAGCGTCGACTATATTGCCAATTTGCGCCAAGTATCAAAAGAAACAAAGCATCCAATTTTCATTCAAAGTATGAGAACAATGTGTCCAACATTTTATTTATCAAAAGGCACAAGCAACACGACAACTAGAAAATAAAGTTGGATATACATGCCACGTCGATTGCGAAATAAAGTTTTATAATAAACTACTAATAGGGTGTATGTTCCCACCTAATGAATTCTCCTTAATGCTGATGAATTGTTTGGCTTGACTTGCTCGCGTGCAACAATTTTTTTGATGTACTTCTCTAATGCAACCGTTGAAGAAATATATTTCTTTGATTTGCATATGAATTCTTTAAACTCATTCTATATATACCCTCTTAATAATGAAAGTACAAAAGAGGGGTAAATTTGACTGGTTTACTAATACTCAAGGTTGCACTTTTAAATATTAAAAGTTGTATGTAATATTTAACATACAATATTTTAATGATAAAATTTTTTTATAAAACTAGTAATTTTAAGAAACTTGCAATTATATATTATTTCTATGACATCAAAATTTTAAAAATTAAATTTCAAACATACCTTATCCTTTATCACTCACATACTCATCTATAGTCGACAGAGTAGATAGAATATGGGTATCATCTGATAAACCCTCTAGATCTGTCTCGTCCGCCTCAAATATTTTTTCCTTTCCTTTCTTTTATAACTAATTGTGACTTCTTTGCTTGTAGCTTGTCTTGAAGACCTTTCATTATGATCAGCGTCGACTATATTGCCAATTTGCGCCAAGTATCAAAAGAAACAAAGCATCCAATTTTCATTCAAAGTATGAGAACAATGTGTCCAACATTTTATTTATCAAAAGGCACAAGCAACACGACAACTAGAAAATAAAGTTGGATATTCATGCCACGTCGATTGCGAAATAAAGTTTTATAATAAACTACTAATAGGGTGTATGTTCCCACCTAATGAATTCTCCTTAATGCTGACGAATTGTTTGGCTTGACTTGCTCGCGTGCAACAATTTTTTTGATGTACTTCTCTAATGCAACCGTTGAAGAAATATATTTCTTTGATTTGCATATGAATTCTTCAAACTCATTCTGTACCCTCTTAATAATGAAAGTACAAAAGAGGGGTAAATTTGACTAGTTTACTAATACTCAAGGTTGCACTTCTAAATATTAAAAGTTGTATGTAATATTTAACATACAATACTTTAATGATAAACAAATCTATAAAACTAGTAATTTTAAGAAACTTGCAATTATATATTATTTCTATGACATCAAAATTTTAAAAATTAAATTTCAAACATACCTTATCCTTTATCACTCAAATACTCATTTATAGTCGGCAGAGTAGATAGAATATGGTTATCATCAGATAAACCCTCTAGATCTGTCTCGTCCACCTCAAATATTTTTTCTTTTCCTTTCTTTTATAACTAATTGTCACTTCTTTGTCTGTAGCTTGTCTTGAAGACCTTCTTTCATTATGATCAGCATCGACTATATTGCCAATTTGCGCCCATGTCAACCCCTCTTTAGGAAAGATTTCATCATCACCATCTTCATTTTCATCTTCCTCAGGATCAAGATTCATCATCTACTCTTGTACCTTTCTAGAATCTAAATTCTTAGCTGCAATGAATTTCGAGATGTGTCTGAATATTTCGACTTTAGTAAAACATTAAGGTTTACAAATACTAGATTGTTCAATATTTTATTGTCGAGTTTATTTCTCTTCTTACAATATCTACAAATTTTTTAAAAATGCTAAATAATACATGCAATCATATAATAAGATATTTATGTTTAACTAAATAATTAAATTAATGCATACCAACTCAAAGATGCTCCATTTCTTATCACATCCAGACGATGTAGTCAGACTCAAAATCTTTATAGCCATAGTTTTAAGGTATGACGTATCAACACGGTTAAGCCTCCACCAATGTACTGTAAAAATTAAAATGACGATACAATTCAATTATACATAATACATCATTAAAAATTGCATCACTAGATTCAGCAGAAGAAATCTTTCTATGGAATATAAAATGAAAGTAATATTAATTATATGAAATGAGATAAATATTTTACATAATTACATCTAAAAAAATACAAAATTACTTAATTAGTTTAAAAAAATCAACATCAGAAAAGCCCTCATAACTTCATTAAATCGTTAGATCTTCAATCATCTTTCAAATTATCAACGCAATATTTTATTTATCCAACAATATTTTGGATCATTAGTAGTATACTAGTATACAGGGTTATATAACTATCATTTAAAATAGAGAACCTAAGTATCAAAAGAAACAAAGCATCCAATTTTCATTCAAAGTATCAGAACAAAGTATCCAACATTTTATTTATCAGAAGGCACAAGCAACAAGACAACTAGAAAATAAAGTTGGAGATACATGCCTCATCGATTGCAAAATAAAGTTGAATAATAAACTACTAATAAGGGTATTTCAAATTATTTGTTGACTGACAAAATTATAAACGAGCCAGATAAAAATAACAAACAACCACCAAGCAAGGAGCAATGCAAACACCAATCCACGACCAACTAGATACAACCACCAGTTACAACAGGGCAGCAAGGCAGCAAGTAGCAAAACAACCTATTCTAATTATAACAACCACCATGCTACAATAACCACAACCAGCAAGGCAGCCGATCAATAAGGCAGCATGGAGTACGACAACTTATTCTAACAACCACCATGCTACAACAATCACAACTAGCAAGGCAGCTACAACAATCACAACCAGCTGGTCAATAAGGCAACAAGGAGCAGGGTAGCATGGCATCAGGGTAGCATGGCAGCAGGGAAGTAGTGCAACAACAACCAGCAAGGCAGCTACAACCAACAAAGTACTAGCCGAGGGAATCGAGAGCACCGAGGAGAACAACCAACTAGCATCAGGGAGAACAACCAGCGAGCTAGAGTGCCGAGAGCGTGTGCGAGAGAGAACAACCAGCGAGCGCAAGAGAGTCGAGGGAGAGCACCAGCGGAGAGTGCGAGGGAGAGTTAGGACAGGAAAAATCGATTAAAAGAATCAGCGGGCAGAATAAATAAATAAAACAATAAATAAAACCATTTTTTTCCGGTATTTGGACCGATCTATCACTCCGTTTTTTTCGAAACGTTACAACCAAAAAGTAAAATGGTTACACGCCGTTTTATCTCCCAAGACTTTATGTCGGCCGACATGTCGGGCGATATTTACAACACCGCTAATACTATCATGTTTGTAACACTTTCTTGCAACACAAACCAACGAAGAATTAACTTTCTTTACTATTGCTTCTGTGAACTGGTATTTTCTCCCTTCATTTGCAAGAACAAAGTGCTTTTCAGCTTGCTAAAAAAGTTCAATTTGAGTCTGCAATTTCTTCCAAACATTGTACCTTATTTTGATTTTATTTATTATGGTATTCTTATAATAATGCAGTGTGTAGATTCAAAGATCCACCATAACAATCTCATCAACAATATACTGGCAAAGGTTGCTTACAATGTTCGACTTTATATTTGTATAAGTTCAATTTAGTAGCTTATATTTTGTTCAGTGTGATACCGAAGTCATGTAAATCTTCAGGTGGAAGGTAATCTTGCCAAGGCAGATGATGCAATCATGCTAGATAAGGATGGCTTTGTGTCTGAAACTAATGCCACAAACATTGTGAGATACTATTCTATAAGTTATTTTGTAAGGAACTGTATGATCTTTAAAATCTGATTACCATCTCCAATTATATCTTTTTAGTTCATGGTGAAGAAAGGAATTGTATCTACCCCACATGCTGATTATTGCCTTCCAGGAATTACTCGAGCAACTGTATGTATCATTATTAGGATTTTTTTCTTGTACTCTTACGAGAAGAACCAATTAAGGTGTTGCCGTGTCACCTTGAGGTCACGGGTTCGAGTCCTGGAAGCATCCTCTTGCAAAATTCCGGGTAACGTTTGCTTACATTTCACCCTCGTGGTGATACCCTTCCCCAGACCCTCACTGCGCGGGGATGCTTTGTGCACCGGGCTGCCCTTTTTAGTCGGGGAGCCTTGGTGCATCTGTTAAGGTGTTTCCGTGCGACCTTGAGATCACAGGTTAGAGTCCTGGAAGCAGTCTCTTGCAAAAATGCAGGGTAAGATTTGCTTACATTTCACCCTTATGATGGAGGACCCTTCCCCGGACACTCGCTGCATGGGGATGCTTTGTCCCCCGGGCTGCTCATTTTTTTTACTCTTATGAGAAGCAAAATTGACTTCAGTGAAGCTAGAGCCTACACTACCCTGGAACTTTGTATGAGTTGCTTATAGCGCCTGATTCACTTGAATGTCTCCATATTTAATTGCTTGCATGTAGTTAAATGATCAGCCAAAGTGTTTGTGCATCCTTGAACAAAGCTAAGGAAAGTCTTTTGCATTGGTGGGGGAAGTTTAGACACCAAGGTTCATCTTTTATTGAGTTTTTTTAATTAGCTTTGGGGATTTAAATGTTTTGATTAGTATGGTGGTTTCCTAACTGAGTTCGTAATTCAGTGATTATTTTGGTTAAAAATAAATCTTGTGATATAAACAATATTAGTGTTGTTGTTCTATAAACAATATTAGTTATATTTCTCTATGTGGTTTCAGCAACCAAAAATGATTGGCAGCCTGCAGCTTTCCGAACCGTGCTTGCTCGTTATGCAGATTGGAATGCCTATTTTTAGCGAGCAGTGGGCTGTCCAGCTGAGACATTTCTAAATAGCCTTGTCTGTGGTGTGCAGGCTGAACATGCCATTACTATATGATTATTTTGATAGTTCTTATCAATTTCTTCTTTACGTAGGTTATTGATCTTGTGTTAAAAGAGAACTTTGTTTTACATGAACGACGTATCAGCTTGTCGGAGTTTCATTCTGCAGACGAGGTTGGCCATGTTTTTAAGTTTCTTTTGAATTGCCAAACACTGTCTTGTTAAGCCTGCAGTCTTTTCTCCCAGCAGTTAGTTTGCATCAAACTTAGCTTGACATTTTATGGGCTTTCATCCTAGAATGCATATAATTTTACCTTGATTAAAAATGTTAATTGTGTTTCTACTTCATCAACTTTTAACCATTTTGACTAAAAGCATGGATAACTAGGGTTGTTATGAAGTATTGATGATCGAAGATTGCTCTAAAATAGACTCCAATTTTGGCTCAGATCTAGCTTGGATCAAACCCAATTAATCAGTCATGAATCAAAATTCATCTTGTTCTTAAATCAATCCCTCATCTGATGCTCTGTGAGATCATCACAAATACATTGCACACTGTAACTCGTTCCTAAATTGATCTTAAATCAATCATAGGGTTTTTATTATTGCTTGACTAAGCAGTGTGCTACCGTGCTGCGACTACCTCTATTGACACTTGATTGTCGTGAATATCCACTTCGAACTTTTTCACTTGTGCAGAATTTTTTTGCTCTTGACTTCTTGGGCCTCACATCTCATAGCAATTTAAATTCACCTTGAATTATTGAATCGTCTTGAAATAAAAGAAATACAAGCCAGATCGAAATACGTTCGAACCCATTTGAGCTTAAGACTGTAGAAAGGAATAGAAGGTGTAATTCATTCATCCACATAGGGTCTTATATAGGACTTACATCAACACACCCAACACCGATACGCGGTGTGGGACTAAACTCACAAATATTAAACTATTGCATAATACTAACTCTAACACTCCCCCTCAAGCTGAAGGGGGACCCTACAACTTGAACACAGCATAAAACATAAGGTAAAAGAAGGTTGACAACGTGGGACAAAACAACAGCCACCGAGGCCCAACCGCGTGTCACCGGGGATACTTCAACCGGGCAAGAGCCACACGACGTTGGTCCACAAAACCGACCATGACCACGTTGGATACACTCGGAGCAGAAACTAGGTCAACCACGAAAGGCCAAACCAACCCTACCAAAACCAGAGAAAACGACGAGGAGACGCAAACAACATACGAAATCGACCTGGGGGCCATGTGTGACTAAGACAGAAGTCGGGAAAGAGGCATCCGAGTCGCCGTTATCACAAACACTCTCCCTCACGTGAAATACATGCATGAAGGCATAGACAATGCCTGGAAGCCGTGACGAACACTCCCCCTCACGTAGACCACGTGCACGTGTGGGACCCTCGTCGGGTACATGAATCCAGATCACGTGGGAGAAGGATGAAATCGTAAAGATGCAGACAAACATACAAACAACTTAAACAACAACTAGAAAGCAACAACCTAAAAAAAACTAAGGCCGGAGTCAGCCGGGCCGGAGAAGAACAACAGTAGCGCACGAAGAGCAGCACCAATAAGAGGGCTGCTGGGCCAGAGAATATGTAGCCGGAGAAGTGTCGGCATAGGTCTGCCGGGCCGAAGAAGAGGCAGTCGCCGGAGGAGAAGTAGCCGTCGGTGAAGGAGAGCAGCAACAGAGCCGGAGGAGAAGCAGCTGCAGCAGCAACCCAGGGCCGGAGCAGCAGGGAGATGCCGGAAGCCAGGCCGGAGAAGATGAAGTAGCGTCGGAGCAACGCCTGGAGAAGGTGAGCCGGCGGGAGAAGCAGTCGCGCAGAGGAGCAGATCCGAAGCCGTCGGGAGAGAAGCAGCCGTCGGGAGAGAAGCAGAGACAGAGTAGCCGACAGAGCATAGGAGTAGCCGTCGGGGTCGGAGAGAAGAAGAGACGAAGCCGTCAGGAGAAAGATAGAAGCGCACGGTCGTCAGAAGCAGTCGATGCGAGCGAGCGAGCAACGCACGGCGAGAGAATGTCCCACTCCCGTCTCCGGAATCAGACGACGATTCCGTGGACGGTAGCGAGGGGAAAGACTACCCGTGAGCCCTAGCTGGTTGCGGAAATGGAAACACTGGGTCGGGACTCGGGAGAGGGGAAACAGTGCATAAGTGAAAAAAAATTATTTAGGTCTTCAGAACTTTGGCTCTGATACCATGTAGAAAGGAATAGAAAGTGTAATTCATTCATCCACATAGGGTCTTATATAGGACTTACATCAAGACACCCAACACCGATAGGCACTGTGGGACTAAACTCACCAATATTAAACTATTGCATAATACTAACTCTAACAAAGGCGATCGTGTCGGCCCGAGTTTCTTCAAGCTGACTATGACCCGACCTTAGCTCAAGTCGAAGTCAGATCAATAACAATCTCATGAATAACTATTTAAGAAAGAAGTGTTGGAAATATTTATATAATTTTGATGATTTTTTAATGTAGAAAATGTGTTTGGAATTTTTTGGTCAAAGGTTAGGATAATTGATGCTAAGGTATTTGCAAACAATATGATTTAATGCAAACTATATGTAATTATAAAAGCGACATTAGCACCAAAAGTCATTTGGATTAAGATAACTATTAATCTGATGTATTAATATTTTGTTGTAGGGTGACATAGGTTACTTTAGAAGATTCCTATGATTTGTAATTGACTTGAATCTAAATACATGGTGTATTAATAGTCAGAATTTTAAATGCCATTTAACATGTGGGATGGTTTATAGATTTCGTGGGGTAAAACAACATATTTTACCTCCAAAACCGACATATATGATTTTTTTATATATATCGGCCGACACAATTTTTGAAAATGTTGTCTACTATTTTATTTTAAATTATGTTAGCAATGTATATACTTAAATTACCTCAATGCATTGCATTATTATGCCTAAATTTATTAGACTTATTGTTTCATTCTCTTTTGTTATTTTTACGATAAATTTGGTATATAATATATTCCTTAGCTCATATTAGACAAAATATTAAAACATTCAACTCATGTGAGTCATGATGGAGAAACAAAGTTTTTCTATGCCTTAATCATCCTATTAAGGATGGACTACTCTGGAGGAGTGTCTGCGTCATTTGAGATGTGCATATATAACCCTTTTTAGGTTGTATGCGCCATTCATTTGAAAAGTTTTCGTAACCTCCAATATTCCATCATGAGATACTTTTTGTGATTTATCTTAAAAAATAGTTGATTCCTGGGACTCTCGCTGTGCGTGGATGCTTTGTGCACTCGGCTGCCCTATCTTAGAAAATAGTACTTAGTTGATTCCTAAACATTGTTGTATAATTAGGATATGTAGGAGAGTAGGCGCTTACAAAAAAATGAAGGAGAAATAGAGGTGATAGGTAGGATGCCAAGAAAGACAAAAAAAATAGATCCACAGGTGCTAGTCCAGGAAGAGAAATTAAAGAAAAGGATAGATAGAAGAAAACAAAATTGGAGTTTAGAAGAAAACAGAAAGCTAATTTTCATCTTTGTTCTCATATCAGGTAGTAAGTCACACCTGATGAACTTCTATTATGCTCCATACAATAATGTAACTGGAAATTAATAGCAACCTATTGATACAGGACCCCTCAAATAAACCTGGGAGGCACTAGCTTGCCATCTACCACCATGCAGTTATTCTTATGCTAGAGGGAAGCCACACCTAAATTTTAGATTAGTTGCAAGTATTGTATAGAAATGTTGTTATATGACAGACTACATTGACCTGAAATATAAAGTTATTTGATAAGTGTAAACTTAGGCGCTGCGTGAGAATCCCATATACACTCCATTGCATTCGGGTCCTGGAACACATTTGCCAAGCAGCTGTTTGATGGGGAGGTGGAGGACTGGCATTCACTGTTTGGGAATGGAATTGCAGGCGATCGAGCATGAAAATTCCGATTTGGCGTTGTTTCTCCCTGTGCCCAAGCTCCCATGACAAGAAAAATGGAACAAATCAGACTTAATTTATAGTGAATTTTTGGCCAAGTTGCATTTGACTTGAGAAGTTATGTTTAGCTGCAATATTTTTTGGGAGGCTAGGATATGTGGGAATTTTACTATTAAGGTAATGCAAATATTAGAAGTGCATTTGGTGAATGCTTTACACATTTATTAAAAGGGGCATTTACTGCGACCTCCCTTCTAAGTTTGCTGAATTACAGGTTGCACCCCTCTTCTTTTGAAATTGCAAAAAGCCCCCCTGAAAATTTACATTTCATAACATTCAAGGGATTATTTTTGTGCTTGAATTTTATGAAATATAAACCTGTAATTTCAAGAGTAGGAGGGTGCAACCTGTAATTATGCTAACTTCCAGGGGAAGTTTTGGTAATTATAATTAAACATAATTCCCTTATTTTTAATGTAATAAAAGGGGGAACATATGTCGTCTTTAACTATACATATATATCCTTTTCTCCTTGGCCTTGTTCAATTAGGGGACCAAAAATTATTATGAGGTAACATTTGGTTGTCTGTTTATGTGTTTATGGGGTTAGCATCCCTGTTTATTAATTTTTTCAAGCTTTTATGATTGAACTGCACTTATTTATTGTTCCTTTGATGGTAGATATTCAAAAAATATACTGCAATGATAAGTTTTTTTTAAATATTCCAAGTATGCTAGTGGCCAATCAATTCTTACTATCCCTTTTTAGGGATATTAACATGACACTGTGACCTCAGTTTTCCTTCTGGTTACTGTAGTTTCATAGATGAGTTCCATCTTTTTTTTCTTTTCTTTCTGGCATAAATAACTCTTTTTTGAGTTATTTTCATTTTACAGGTTTGGACAACTGGGACTATGGGGGAACTTACACCGGTCAGTTTCTTAATCTGAATATTGAGATCATTTTTTATCTTGTTTATTATTACATTCTCCATTGCTACACCTGAAGTGTTAAATGCTCTAATTTTTGTAAATCCCAGAACAACAAATGATCTTAGTGTTTTGCCGAATCTATTGAAATAGGGGCTGTTGTGGAAATGAGTGTAAAACGATCAAACAAATAGAAAATAAAATTCACAAAAGACAGATTTACGTGATTCACCCAAGAAATCTATTGGAATAGGGGCTGTTGTGGAAATGAGTGTAAAACGATCAAACAAATAGAAAATAAAATTCACTAAAGACAGATTTACGTGATTCACCCAAGATGTGCTGCGTTCACCGGCAGCATCAGTTCGTTTTTCACTAGATCAAGAATATAGGCAGTCACAAGGAAGTAGACGGATTTCGGATTTTTGAATCCCTTTAACCATAGAAGGAAGGAGTTTATATAATACTTCGTACATTTACAAAATATCCCTGATAATTACCCCGGACCCCGCGGGTTGAGATGAACGCCAATGTCATCTTTGGCTTAGGACTCGAGACATAATTAACTGTGGCAAAAGCCCAAACATAATTTTTTTCATTCAATTCCTAACTTGGGTTATCAAAGGCCAAAGTCCCAATTTTTAGAGGCACCTCAGGCTTGGGCAATAAGTTATAGATAAAAGACAAGATAAAATATAAGTTAAACCAGAACTAATCAATAAGCTATTATATATTCAAAGGGCCATTTACTGGGACCTTCCCCTCTAAGTTTGCTAAATTATAGGTTGCACCCCCTCTTACTTCTGAATACATTTCATAACATCCATGTACAAAAAGCTCCCCTTGGAAATTTACTCCAAGGGGGTATTTCTGTGCATCGATGTTATGAAATGTAAACTTGCATGGAAGATTATTGTAAATTCAAAAGAGGGGTTCAACCTGTAGTTATGCAAGCTTCCAGGATAAGTTTTTGGTAATTAGTCCTATATTATTCAACTCTAGGCATAAATAAATTATAATTGATCATAATCCCGATCTGACAATCCTTGGCTTGGTCTTTAGATTGGTCGCGTGCGAACATGATGAGTGCATTGACATGTGATACAATAGATTCCGTAACTCTAGGAAACTCATTTTTTAATTGATAGGACGAACAAAAATTCGGGATCATATTTAAGCATCTTCTCTTAAATCTTAGATTTCTTGGTATCATTTAGACAAAAATTGTTATCCCATCTTAAACCATGTGGATCGAGCGCATTTTCTAACACCTGAGATATCGAATGTGTAGGGATCACCAATAAAGCTTTATTATGAAAAGAAGTCAGGCGTTGATGTCAATATGTGAAGCGCCGTCCCGAATCTTGTAACCAGATTGGACTCACAGTAGTATCTCCGCAATAGTAGATTTGCCGGCACCAAAAGCTCCATGCACGTGTGAATGGGTGTTATCTATACCTCTTTGGTCAGCACATGATTGTGTACCCCGGGAGCAGCATGTCTTCGCCCACTCCCAGTTCATGGTGGAATCCATTGAATGCATTAGTCAAGTGCGGATTTTGTGATTTGTTTTCAAAGGTGATCAAAAGATTCAACGAAAACTGGGCATACATTTGAGAGAGAGAAGGATTAGTTTGTGCCTACATTAGGACGCTGGTAACACATTCCCAGAAGAGAGGGCTTTTGTAACATAATCTCGTATGGAGTGATTAAAGTGGATAAGGATCAACATCGACCCCATCAACAATGGTGATGACATTCAAAATCTTCATAATTTCTTTGAGCTTGGTACAACCCCTTCCTTACAAGAGGAGCCTCCGTGAGGTTATTCGAAAATTGCTCACGCTTCCCAAATTTTATGTCTCCCTTAAAACCTTCATTTATTCTTTGGTGGGACGAAATTGATGGCCCTTTCACTTGATCACCATTCAGATAATATCATTCAATGTTAGATGTTCGTCGCGGTCAAAGCAATGATGATGTTTGTAGGCACATAAAAGCAGTGTCGACAGGAGGCGGACTGGAACCCTCACTGAACGCGGGCTCCGGCGTGATGGTGTTATGCTCATCCAAACTCAAACCACACCATTCTGGTCCGCGTCGGGCTAGAGACCCGATGTCCAGATCGCCTCTGGTGGCCGATGTACCGGATCACTCCACCTAACTTTTTTTCATTCCTCATCATGTGTATAGAAGAATGAAGTAAACCTTGTATATGCTTCTTGAATTTTAAATTACAAGTATGAGTACAAATATATAGGGAGAAGAGAGAGAGAGTAATCCCTTATACAAGATGCGAGATTATTACATGATAAAGAAGATCTATAATGTGCCTCTAAATGGGGCTTTACAAGATGTTTTCTAACAATTTTCTAACACTCCCCCGCAAGCTGGAGTGTACAAGTTGTTGGCGCTAAGCTTGGATAAGAACTGATAGTATAACGACCGAGAGAGGGCTTTAGTTAGGATGTCAGCAACTTATCATGTAGCGGGAACATGCTCCAATTCTATTTTCTTTGATTGAACTTTTTCTCGAATGAAGTGACGGTCAACTTCAATATGCTTTGTTCGTTCATGAAAGACATGATTCTGGGCATTATGTATTGCAGCTTGACTGTCACAAAATAATGTCGTCGGAGATGAAAGTTTGAGTCTCAAATCATTGAGAAAACTTTCAAGCCAGATTAACTCAAATACAACGACAGCCATAACCCAGTACTCGGCCTTAGCAGACGAACGAGCAACAACGGCCTGCTTCTTGCTACGCCAGATAATAAGGTGTCCACCGAAGTATGTTCAAGAACCAGTTGTGGAACACCTATCATCAAGAGAACCTGCGTGGTCAGCGTCAAAATACGCAACAAGATATAGATAGGTAGATGGTTTGTAAACGAGTCCTTGTCCCGGAGCAGTCTTTAGATGTCTGAGAATGCGCTCAACAACTTGGAGATGAGGTATCTGAGGAGCATGCGTGAAATGACTTACAACCCCCACAACAAATGAGATATCAGGTCGAGTAACCATAAGATAAATCAGCTTCCCCACCAAGCGTCAATAGTATTCTGGATTTGTAAACAGTTGGTCAGAATCAGAATCATGTGCATAAAGCTTGTGATTTACATCCATAGGGGTGTCCGCAGGTTTGCACCCTGAGTAGCCAGCATCTTGAAGTAGGTCAATACAGTACTTTCGTTGGGATAAGATGAGACCATCAGGTCGTCTTGTGACCTCAAGCCTAAGGAAGTATCAAAGATTTCCCAGGTCTTTCATCCGAAATCTCGAGTTTAAATGTTGCTTGATTTCTTGTATCCCTGTAGAGTCGTCACCAGTAATTAGGATATCATCAACATACAAAAGGAGAATGACTGATGACGGCTGAAGAGGGAGAAGTCAGCCGTGCTCCGTGTAAAACCAACTTCGCGAACAACCTTGCTGAATTTTTCAAACCAAACACGCGAAGACTGTTTGAAACCATATATAGACTTCCGGAGATGACATACATGAGACTCTCCCGTGGTCTCAAACCTGAGTGGTTGGTGCATATAAACAGTTTCCTGTAGATTGCCATTGAGAAAAGCGTTTTTAATATCCAACTGATGGAGGGGCCACTGTCGATGAACAACCTAGGAGATCAAGACCCGAACAATATTCAATTTGGCAACTGGGGATAAAGTTTCATCATAATCAAGGTCTTGCTGTTGAGTGAAACCCCATGCCACGAGGCGAGCTTTTAGGCGATCAACAGTCCCATCCGCAACTTGTTTGATAACAAATACCCACTTGCAGCTGACACAAGACTGGCCAGGTAGGAAGAGGAACCAGATCCCAGGTTTAGTTAGCCCAAATGACAGTCATTTCATCATCCATGGTCGCCTGCCACCCCGGGTGCTTCCTGCACAGAATTAAGAATAAAAATGGAGGAAAGAGAAATGACAAATTGGTAGAGTGGCGGAGAGAGGCGATGTAGAGACATAATTCGTCAAGGGATGAGCCGTAGAGGTTGATGCTGGATCAGTAGGCCGCGGGATGTCATCGGTAGAAGGGAGCTGCTATAGAGAAATATGCTTGGACTTACGACGAGTATAGACACAAAGAGGTGGTGGAGGTAAAGAAGGCACCAGTAGTTAGGAGGGAAGAGGTGGGAGAGACAGAGTCGTTACCGGGACGGCAGGACGAGCGGCAGTGGAAGGTGGTGATGTGGTGGAAGGAGATGAGTGGAATGGTTGATCCTCACAAACGGTTATATCGGTTGAAACAATTAGCTTGTCGTCGGGAAGAGAGTAACAAACATAACCTTTTTGAGTGCGGGAGTAGCCAACGAACATACATTTAGTGGTGCGAGCAACAAATTTGTTAGTAGGCGGACCAAGAAGATGAACATAACACACACAGTCAAAGACATGAGGTGTGAGAGAGAAAGGAGACTTGGAAGGAAAAAGGAGACTAAATGGAGCGGCGAAGTCGAGCACAGATGAAGACATGCGGTTGATGAGATGACAGACAGTAGAAATCGTAAAGTTCTAGTATTCAATGGGCACCAACATTTGAAACATGAGTGACCGGACGACATCGAGAAGGTGACGTTTTTTCTGCTCGGACACACCGTTTTGCCGGGGGGTATAAACACACAAGATTTGATGTATGATGCCGAACTCAGTGCATGTATTTGAGAAGATGCGACTGGTATATTCGCAAGCATTGTTAGTGTAAATGATTTTTAACATAATGGAGAACTGTGTACGCGTCTCAGTAAGAAAAGTACGAAAAACATATGTCAGTTCAGTACGATCGCGAAGTAGATATAATCAAGTGAGATGCGAGTAATCATCAATAAATGTGACAGAATATCAATATCCAAAAAACACTAGGGACTTTATGGGGTCCCCAGACATCAGAATGAACTAAAGAGAACAGAGTATCATTCCGGGTACATGTAAGAGGAAAAGAAGTACGATGTTGTTTGCCATAGATGCATGATTCACAAGTAAACTCTCGCAATGAGACATCGAGAAGAGCCTTGAGAATCGGGAGGGGAGCATGCCCAAGGCAGCGATGTCAATCATCAGTGGAGACAACAAAGAGAATGATGGGTGAAACGTCCAAGAGATACAACCCATTCGACAGCCACCCTTTACCAATGGTACTCCACGTGCTTCGATCCCGCATAACAAAAGAGGAAGGAGAAAATGTTATACAACAACCAAGTTCTTGAGTAAGACGATTAACAGATAGCCGATTGAAAGGGGATCCTGGATCATGAAGAACCGAGGATAGAGGGAGAGTGAGGGTTAGCCGAAGATCAGCCGCGCCAGAGACTTGAGTGGTATCGCCATTTGCGACAGTAATGAACTTGGGATAAGCAAACTGTATATACTGCGGTGGTTTTGGGGATGTAATGCGGTGAATAGCACCCGAGTCCACGATCCAGTGGGGGATATGAGAGAGACAAGATATACCTTCAGTGGATAAAGACGAAACCGAGTCAGACGAGCGACTTTTAACGCTTTGGAGCTGTTGAAACTGGGTGCAGAGAGCATTGATATCTTGTTGGGTAGAAAAATCAGAATCCTGTGGATGAGCATCAGTGGGAGTAGGAGCAACTGTAGTAGAGGCAGCAAGGTGTGGATGGAGACCATGCTTGCGGTAACATGTGGCTTCAAGATGACCCTTTTGATCATAGTAAGTACATTTGAAGGTAGAGCGCCCAACACGTCCTCGACCCCGAGACGTGTGACAGCCTCCCTTAGCTGAAGATCCATGATCTGGAGCAAGAGTAGGTAGGAGGGGCTGCTGAAGGAGAGCTTGCTGGAACCTCAGGGGGAGGTATAACCTTGAGCAACATAGAGCAAACATCGGACAATGAGGGCGTTGTAGATGAGGAAAGAATTGAGCCCGGACACTGTGGAGGCGGGGAGGAACTCGGACCATCATCATCGCAATCCCAACTGCTTCCTTTTGCGCCCGTTGTGTAGCAACATCCGTGGAGGAAGACTGATGTTGTATCCAGGCCTCCACCAGAGTTTTGGGCTTGACAACAAAAGAGGTCAAATCACCTGTTGTGCCAGGATCCAGGTTTGAAGCGCAAAGATGATATCAAACAGATGTAGCAAGCTGTCTTTGCCAGAGTAGAGAGAGTGAAGCTCCTCCCACATCGCCTTGGCCGTGTCATGATACATGACCATATGGTGGGGCTCAGTGTCCATGGAATTGAGGATCCAAGATTGGACCCGCCTGCCATCATGCAACCATTCATCAGTAGGAGCAATGAGAACGTCCCTGGTAAGGTGATGAAAAAGACCTTTTGTTTGTAAAATACGACGAACAGAATGCACCCATTTCACAAAGTTGTGCTTTCGACTGAGAGAGATGGTGGTGATCCGAAGCTCATTGTGGATTTCAAGAGAGGGAGTCGCGACACGGGCGGGAAAAGAGGAAGCCGCCATGGAGTCCATGACAGCAAGAGGAGGGCGGCAAGGGCAAGCCACAGTGACTAG
Source organism: Platanthera guangdongensis (assembly GCA_039583875.1). NCBI lineage: Eukaryota > Viridiplantae > Streptophyta > Magnoliopsida > Asparagales > Orchidaceae > Platanthera > Platanthera guangdongensis. Next base: position 191,150,563 of record CM077156.1, on the reverse strand, counting down.
AGGAGCAGCGACTAGAGAAAAGGGAGAGTAGCAGTGGATAAGAGTAGTAGAGGCGTAGAGGCTGCAGCGGCTAGAGGACCAAGCAGACAGGCGACAACAGGCAAAGGCGACTATGTCGCGCGAACAAAGAGAAAGACCGTGCGGGAGCACTAGCCAGGCGAGCAATTGCGGATAGCAGTGGATAAGAGTTATGAGCAGATAACGGAGAAGCAGCCTGGAGGACAGCGGACCAGAGGCAACTGCGAGAAGAGACCGCAGGAGCAGAAGCAAACTGCGGTGGTTAGAGATGCAGACCGTGGCGATTAGAGATGCAGAACGCAAGTCGCGATAGAGCAAGCAAACCGCAGAGAGCGGACTGCAGCAAGAAGCAGCACTGGCTTGAGGAGCAAAGGTGGTCTGAAGAGGTAGCAGGCAGAAAAGATCCTGCGCCTAGAGATGCAAGGCTGCAGTTGCTAGGATAGGGGCAAGCCCGCAGCGGGTAGAGAAACAAGAACTAGGTCGCGCGACAAGCAGTCCGCACGACAAAAAAGCACGTGATATGCTGAAGAAGACTGCGAGAAACCACAAGTGTTTGCAGCGGGTAGAAGAGAAGTCGTAGACCACGACAAGAGCAAGAGGGCAAGATTAGTCCGCGAGATAAGCCAAAGAAGACCGCGGGGCAGCAACGAACAAGGGCAGTTTGCAAGGAGCAGAGGAAAGATACCGGTGCGGTCTGAATTGGAGTGGGGCATAGAAAAATCCCTATAAAAGGGAGAGGGGGGAGAGACGGGAGGGAGGGAGGTAAAAAACGGAAGATCACACAAGGAGTTGCGATTAGGAAAACAGAAGACCACACAAAGGGTTGCGGTTAGGAGAAGTGGAAAACCGCACAAGGAGTTGCGGTTAGGAAAATGGAAGACTGCACAAAGGGTTGCGGTTAGGAAAAGTGGAAGACCGCACAAGGAGTTGTGGTTAGGAAATGGAAGACCGCAAACGGAGATTGCAGACCGGTTCCCTGCTCTGATACCATGTAGAAGAATGGAGTAAACCTTGTATTTACTTGGATTTTAAATTACAAGTATGAGTACTAATATATAAGGAGAAGAGAGAGAGAGTAATCCATTATACAAGATGCGAGACTTACATGAGGAAAAAGAAGACCTATAATGAGCCTTTACAAGATGTTTTCTAACAATATATATAACATGTACAAGTAGTTATTGGCACACGACTACACAAACACTAGTAATATTAAATAGACACCAACACTACTCAAGGTGGGCGAAAGATATTCATTAAGCTCGTCTTGTCACAATTCCTGATCATGTCTTTCGAGCTAAGACCTTTGGTCAAACAATCTGCAGCCTGATCCTTGGTCGAGACATAACTAAGCTCCAGTAGCCCACTGTCCAACTTCTCTTTTATGAAGAATTTATCGATCTTGATATGCTTGGTTCTATCATGGTGAATTGAATTGTTTGTAATACTAATGTCTGTCACACCACAACTTCATCCTATCTGCTCGATCCAATTTCAGCTCTATCAGGATGCCCTTTAGCCATAGAAGTTCAACAACCCCCCAATGTCATAGCTCTATATTCCGCCTCTATCGTCGAGCTGTCCACCACCGAATTTTTCTTGCTCCTCCAGGCTTAGTTGTCAAGGCGCGCGCCTAGGCGCGCCTGAGGCGCCGAGCGCATCCCGCCGCACCTCAACACGGTTGAGGCGGGCGATGTGTCTCAGGCGCGCCTGGGCCTTTCAAAGTGTTTTTTTTATAAAAAATTTTGAGATGAACAAAAACATGATCTTAGACGCACCCGAGGCACCCCTAGGCGCACTTGGGCGCCCAACTCGCGGAAATTGAGCGAATTGGGCGCCCAACTCGCGGAAATTGAGCGAATTGGGCGCCCAACTCGCTGAAATTGAGCGAATTGGGATCCCAACTCGCTGAAATTGAGCGAATTGGGCGCCCAACTCGCTGAAATTGTGCGAATTGGTCGCCCAACTCGCTGAAATTGTGCGAATTGGGCGCCCAACTCGATGAAATTGTGCGAATTGGGCGCCCAACTCGATGAAATTGTGCGAATTGGGCGCCCAACTCGCTGAAATTGTGCGAATTGGGCGCCCAACTCGCTGAAATTGAGCGAATTGGGTGCGAATTGGTCGCCCAATTTGCTGAAATTGTGCGAATTGGTCGCCCAATTCGCTGAAATTGTGCGAATTGGCGCCCAATTCGCTGAAATTGTGCGAATTGGGCGCCCAATTCGCTGAAATTGGGAGAATTGGGCGCCCAATTCGCCCAATTTCAGCGAATTCGGCGCCCAATTCGCTCAGTTTCCTTTTTCCCCCATTTTTGCGCCTCACGTACCTCAGGCGCGCGCCTGCGCCATGCGCCTAGGCTTCAGGGGCCCTTTGCGCCTCGGTGCGCCTTTGATAACTTAGCCTCCGGGAGACCAGGTTGCCTCCTACGAATATGCAATAGCCCGAAGTGGATCTTCTGTCGTCTGCACAACTAGCCTAATCAGAGTTACAGTAGCCCTCAATCTTCACATGTCCGTTCTTTCTGAATAGCAGCCCTTTTTTAGGGGTAGTCTTCAAGTACCAAAGGATCCAGTACACAGTATCCATGTGCCCCTTTCGGGGGTCATGCATATAGCGGCTCACCACACTCACGACAAGAGAGATACCCGGACGTGTGTGACTCAGATAAATCAATTTCCCAACTAGTTTCTGATACATATCCCGATCAATTGGTTCACCTGCCTCAGCTCCCAATTTAAATTTTAGGTCGATCGGTGTTGCAACAAGCTTGCACCCCAACATCTCTGTCTATGTGAGGAGATCCACGACATATTTCCTCTGGGAAAGAACACTTTCCTTTGCACCATAGGCAATCTCAATCCCAATGAAGTATTTAAACGAACCCAAATCCTTTATCTCGAACTCCTTGCCCAATGCCTCCTTGAGGCGGACAATCTCCTGCTCATCATCCCCTGTGATGATCATGTCATCCACATACACCACAAGCATGATGATGCAATGACTTTCGTTTTTCCTAAAGAACAACGTATGATCGACATTGATCCTGCTGATATCCCATCTCAATCATTCCTGAATCGATCAAACTACGCGCGAGGAGACTCCTTCAATTCATAGAGAGACTTATTCAATCGACAGATTTTCCCTTCTGTCTTGAATTTGTGATAAAACCCGGTGGTATCTCCATATACACTTCCTCAGATCTCCATGAAGGAATGCATTCTTCACATCTAGTTGGTGCAAGTTCCATCCATCATTCACTGTCAAGCTGATCAGAGTCCGAACATTGCTCATCTTTGCCACCGGTGCAAATGTCTCGTCGTATCAATGTCATATGTCTGGTTATACCCCTTTGTGGTCAGTCGAGCCTTGTATCGACATGTCCATCCGGATTCTGCTTCACGGTGAAAACCCACTTGCACTCGATATCCCTCTTATCTTTTGGTAGTCGTGTTTAGCTCCCAGGTCTTGTTTTTCTCAAGAGCTCTCATTTCCTCCTTTGTTGCATGCCACTTCAAATCGGCTTTGACAACCTGCCAATTTTTAGGTACAATAATACTATCCAAAAATGCAATGAATGCTCCATGAGAAGAAAAAATATTATCATAAGAGACAAAAAAGCAATGTTCCAACCATATCTATCAAGAGGATTGCCCGTATTGCTATGAGTGGTCCTCCAGACCGTGACAGTTGGGGATAGGGGAGTAAAAGAAATGATCTCACCAATAAGTGGCAGTGGTGGTAGAGGTGTTCCAGGAGCAGAGACTGACGTAGATGAGGGACTAGACACTGACATTGGGGGCATGTGTACTGGTTCTGCAGTTCGCTTCCTTGTTCTGCGATATGTAAGTAGCTCCCCTTGAGCCGTAGGCCTCACATCTCTTACTTTCTCCGGCTCTTCATCACTCTCCTGCCCCTCCTCCATGGATCCTTCGCGTCATCCTTCCAAATCGGTCACCAAACTCTCCCTCCCTCGCCTCATGCTTCCAGTATCTGGCAGTATTGACATAAGTGGGGCCTCCTCCTGTCAGTAGTATCTCTTTGAAGTGGACATCCATGCTCACAAAACTTCTCCTCCACTGGACTCCAACACGCTTACCCCTTCTGAGTACCAGAGTAGCCCACAAAAATACACCTGAGCGCCTTCGGATCAAGTTTCCCGACACTCGGTCTGTTGTCCTTCACGAAACATACACAACCAAATACTTTTAATGGAAGCATCCCCCATTATGTCCCTGCAACTTCTGTCGCGGGGATTTTCACCCTACAACCCGTGATGGTGTCGAAACCGAAAGCTCGGTTTCTTGTGGAGTTCACGGGGAAGGGGTGATCGCGCACCTACTTCTCTCCTGCAAGTCGAATGACAAAAAAGAAATGGAAACGGACCCAAGGGATCGGCGTGGAGGTCCCACCACACACCCGAAAGATCTTAGAGCGCTTCCCCTCGTTAGCCAAAAGCCGAACTAAGACTACCTCAGAAAGCGCAAGAAGATCTGAATACCGGTAAGCTTGCCTTCTGAGGTGTCCCTTGGGTCCTATTTATAGATCTCTGAAACCGACATGCACATAGCCAGCCTCCGATGTTTTGAACAGCTATATGCAGCTCAGCTGGGTCTGCCAACAACGTAACTCCGCTGTTCTATCAAGCTATTTGCACCCCTGGCAAGGGCACCCAAGTAATTTTGCCTCTGGGCCCCACTGGGCGGGTCCCAAGGAACTAGAGGTTAGCTCGTCACTACTCTCCACCTCGCTGGGGCGGACGCGACCTGACTTCCGCAGCGCGCCTTCCCCCTTGGGCGAGCGCGAGCCAGGCCGCCGCAGCCCGCCGACCCTCGCTCTGAGGTGGCTTGGCGGTCAGGTTGCCTATAGGAGAGCGGGCTGGCCGGTCTGAGATTGTTGCTATAGAAGCTCCAGAGGAGCTCGCCGATCTTCGACTCCTGAGGTTAGCTCGAAGAACGCTGAGCTCCGTTCGGCGAACGCCGAGCTCCGTTCGGCGAACGCCGAGCTCCGTTCGGCGAACGCCGAGCTCCGTTCGGCGAACGCCGAGCTCCGTTCGGCGAACGCCGAGCTCCGTTCGGCGAACGCCGAGCTCCGTTCGGCGAACGCCGAGCTCAGTTTGACGAAAGCTAGGCTCAGTTCGACGAACTTCAGGTGGGCGTGGGATGGATCAGCCAGCTCGTGCAGCTTGCGCGCCTAGCTTTGGCGGGAGCGGGCCAACCGTTTTGAGTTTGCCGGTATGATGTTTTGGCGCGGGCAGGTTGTCTTGGTCCACTCGCCTTTCCTGGTGGACCCACTCGGCGAACACAAGGTTGTACAAATGACATTCTGTTGATCAATTGTGCTGCAGTTAACACTGCATACCCCCACAAACTTTAGGGAACCTTCGTATTGAGCATCATACTCCTTGCCACTTTCATAAGATGTCTATTTTTTTACTTTGCCCGCTATTCTGTGCATGTGTATATGCACATGTGGTCTGATGCAATATTCCATGGGCTGATAGGTACTCCGTTAATGTCCTATTAGTGTACTCTGTTCCATTATCTGACCTTAATACTTTTATCACTGCGGCATACTGTGTTCGAACATGCTTATGGAAATCCCGGAAGCAGTTAAAGACATTACTTTTAGTTCTCTTCAAATATAACCAGGTGACTCGCAAAACACAATCAATAAATGTCACAAAATATCTATAACCATTCAAAAAACTTACGACACAAGTCCCTTATGCATCAGAGTGCACAACATCAAAAACAGAAGAGCTCATCCGACCCGTGCTCACATGAGAGCTTCTAGTAAGCTTACCCAAGTCACATGCATCACATACCTGTTTATGTTCATTGGCCTTTTCAGACAACAAAGGAAATAATCCAGCTAAGGTACCAAAACCTGAGTGCCCCAAACGCTGGTGATGGAGTAGAAGCATATCCTTTGTGCTCATATTTTGTCCCCCTTCTTCTTTCTTCTCTGCCACAAATATAAGAGATGCATTCAATCCTTCCCGATCCAAATACCATAGCCACGATGATCTTGGAGGCCCTACATTGTGGGTCGCTGCAACTCACCCCACAAGAAGCTTGGTCGTAGTCCACCCATAGACGTTCTAACTCGGACGGATACTCCTGCACATTCTTCTCGCCTTGAATTGCGTCATCAATAGCCCGTCATGCCAAGTCCTAGTCCTAAGTATCCGTCTCATCTCTCTCCTGGAACCACCTTGGGAATATCAAAAGAAACGACGCATTTTAGTTGAAGAATAATGGAACTGATGGATATAGGACTAACTGGAAAAGAATAAACATGCAAGACATAAGATAGTTTTACCGAACTTGTGGAATTGACCGTGCTCTTACCAACCACAAGCTGAAAATTCACATCTGCCGTCTGAATGTTATCTGCACTAGCTAGGCTAGTGTAGGAGAACTCGCCCGCATCCCTTGTCACGTGTTGTGATGCACCAAAGTCAACGATCAAATCTGATGTCCTGGAAGGGTGAGCATACATAGCTGAATTTGATGCTCCCCAGTTCCACTCCTGCTGCTTTCTCCCGCTTGCTTCTTGTTAAGGCTCTCCATCATACTCATCATGCTCAGTAGAGTTTGTTCCTCGGTGTAAATAACACCTGCCTCCTCAGCACATTCGCTAATGCCCAGATTGACCCGATAACCACCTCGACCACTGTGACCCCTTCCACGTCCACGACCACTATCACGTCCACGACCAACCCAATTCCCCCGCCTTGGGTGGTTTGGGGCAAGAATGCCAAAGATGACCCGTTTCCCCACAGCTGTGGCACTGTCGGGTTTCCTCTAATGGTCTTGGAACACCCGATCCAGTAGCTGTTAGTGCTGACTTGGCTGCAGCGGACCCTCCAGTCCCTGCCTGAAGTTTGATGTGGGTCTCCTCCTAAATCCTGGCTGAGATGGCCTCTGTAAGTGTAGGAATTCTCGTGCCAGACAGGAGTAGGACTCTCCTCTGATCGAACCTTTCATTTAACCCCTTCAGAAACTTCATGATCCTCTCCTCCACGATGATCTTGGAGGTCCTATATTGTGGGTCGCTGCAAGTCACCCCACAAGAAGCCTGGTCGTAGTCCACCCATAAACTTTCTAACTCAGAGGGATACTCCTGCACAATCTTCTCGCCTTGAATTGTGTCATCAATTTCCCCTTCACCTGGAAGACCCGGAGGGTGTTTCCCACCCCCATCATAAGTACTTTTCAGCTTTTCTCAAATCTCCATGACTGTATCCAAGCCATCTACCGTAGCAGCAATCGATGAGACTACCGAGTTGAGAAGCCAAATAAATACTGTCATGGGGGTTGACTCTCAATCATCTCCAACAACTGAGTTCTCTGGCTTCTTCAACTCCCCTGTCAATAAATCCTCAACCTTCTGTGCTGCAAGGGTTTTCTTCACACGACGTGACCACCCCAAATAAGTGGTCGGCCCATTGAGCGTCAAATCAACCTGCGGAAGATCCAACTTCACTGGTAGGAGCGGCGAACCCAATAATATCAACAAAGTAGCCACCTCTGCGGGATTTAGTTTTGTGAGAATATTCTCCATCAGAAGTTACGAGAGCCCCATAATGACCGGCTTCGCAATAACATCTTCTCGCAATCAACTCTTGTTGTCGATCAATCGATCGCAACACGCAACTCCTACTGCAGGATGCAGGAACCCCACTGTCGATCGCAACGTCTGGGCTTCTCGATCGCAGTGTATGACTCCTATTGCAGGATGCGCGAACCCCACTATCGATCGCAGTGTCTGGGCTTCTCGATCACAACAAGCAACTCCGCCTTCAGTCGCTCGATCGATCAACGTCTTCTCCTCCGTCGATTTTAGGTCTTCTCCTCCCGTCGATCGAGCATAAGCGGCGTCTTCTCCTCCCATCGATTGAGCACAAGCGGTGTCTTCTCCTCCCATCGATCGACTGCGTTTTATCCTCCCATCGATCGAGCACAAGCGACATCTTCTGATTGATCGCGTCTTCTCGCAGGTTCTTCTGCTTCTTCAACCGAGCAGCGAACAAGCGGGGAATGAGGGGAAGAGGCGAAGGGATAGGCTGCCCTCTGATACCATTTAGAAAAGAAAGGTTATGGTTTTTTTCATTCATATATATCTTTATTATATAAAACAATATAGCATTCTTGAAGCACACCACCAGCTGCATCATGTCCGTCCGATCAAGCTCCATCAAAAATTGGCCGTTGGATTCAAAACAGGAGGCCTGCCAATATCCAAATCACCTTTTAAAACACTGTTCACATCCCAAATTTTCCCGATACCCCATTTTCCACCTCCCGTGCCTTCACGGGCTCACCCCGCAGCCGGCGGCGGAGCCGCCGGCGGCCTGCCCGGCGCCCACCGGCGGGTTCGCCGGAGGCCGGCGAACCCGTCGGTGGGCGCCGGGCAGGCCGCCGGCAGCTCCGCCGCCGGCGGCAGAGAATGCCGCCGCGTGAGCGGGCGGAAGCGGGGGGAGGGATTTATCGTTTTTTATTTCATTTTTTATTAATTATATAATTTATTACATTATAATAAGTAATTTATTTATAATTTATAAAATTATTAAAATTTCTATTTAAAAAATTTCAAATATTTTTAAATAATTGCTTTAAATACTTTTAAATTTTGCCGGGGGCGGGCGAAGCCCGCTGGGGGGAGGTGGGGGGGCGGGGGGGGGGGGAGTGCGGGCGAAGCCCGCTTGAATGCCAAGCGGGCGAAGCCCGCCGCGACGCCTCGAGAACGGGCGAAGCCCGCAGCGATGCATTGAGAACGGGCGAAGCCCGTTCGAAGATGCTAGTGTATATATATATATATATATATGTATATATAACATGTACAAATAGTTATATGCACACCACTACACAAGCACTAGTAATACTAAATAGACACCAACAGCAACAAGCTTAGGGCTTGTGAAAAATCCACCCAAAATAAACTGACTGGGAATGCTTATATATAGATCTGATGGGGTTAATTTGGCCATATCCTAGTCCAAATTTTATTCCTATTTCAAAACACAGGGAGATAAAAATCTATTCACTCATGGATGCCGTGAGAACCTAGTGTGGTTCATGTAAACTTGCCAGGCACTGTGTAGGAAGACACTGCCGGACACTGCATGAAGGGACACTGCGATAATCAGGATTCTGATTATTAGCTTCACGGGTCTCTCTTCATGAAGACACATGTACGTGCGCGCACACATGTACAAAGTGATTTTGATAAAATAAACATCATTAGCGGATTGGTGGTGATTGACCGGAGTTTAGCAATAAGGTTCGTGACCTTCTCACACAACGAGGGTAGGGTCTCAAAATAGAATTGTTCATGTTCTCAAGAAGAACATTTATAGAGGGATGTCACAATATAGTAGCCTTAGTCTGAAATAGTTTGGTGAACTTCAGAATTCCGAAGCTAACTGCGGTCACGCAAGCACATACTTTTGAAATGGAGATTTTTGTTGTTCTTCTTGCCTATCACTAGACCTAAATGTTGTCTTCATGTCCCCTGGTCGCACCAATTGTCTTTTGTATCACCCGAATCAATGAAGTCGCCATTTCACGAAGACTCCTCATGCGTGAGTTCATCGCCATTCCACGAAGACTCCTCATGCGTGACCTCGTTGCCCACCAAAAAAAAGCCAGATTAAGTCTTCGTTTGGCGCGGCCGTGGCAGTCATGAACGCAGTGATTATGAACCGTCGTTCGTGAACACCCAACCTCACCCAATGAACTCCATTCACTTTTATGTTCAAAATTAGTTCTTTTTTTGGGTGGTGGCGACAGCTGCTGTGAACATATATTTTATGACGAAGTTTTTGTACAAACTCACATGAGCAAAAACATCATGCCAAACGGTGCCTAGGCATAATAGTCTATTGTTTGGTTCACAAATATTGTAGTGTAACGCTATTTCATTTAAACTATTAATTACCCACATCATAAATACATGTGGCACCTCTCTAACTTTTGAAATTATAAATACATGTGGTATTTGTAATTTCAAAATATAGAGGGGTGCAACTTGTAATTATGCATACCGGGGAGGTCCTGGTAAATGACCCTTTTAAAAAATATCAATTATTTTGTTTGTTTTGATCTTTACAAAACAATTTTATATTATAACCGCGACATCCCTGAATGCGCCTATTCTAACTTTCTGAACTTCCAGACTCCAGTTCGATAATTTGTTCGTCGCCTGTGATTTTTTGTCGTGCCAACAGGCTGTCGTGATCGATGGCCGCGTCATTGGTGATGGAAAAGTGGGGCCTGTAACACGAAAAATTCAAAGCGCATACAAAGCTCTTACCGCAGAATCAGGAGAGCCCATTCCTCGGAACGCACGGTCATGAAATAGATGCATTGCCACTCTCAGCTTTCAGCAAAGTTGATAATTTATGATACATTATTCGGTAACTAGCCTCTTCGGCATTTCCTTGTCTCAATATGAGAATGATTTGTGGTTCAATTCTGGCAAGATTATGAGACATAATTCTCAAATTTTTATGGAGAATTGGGTGTGTGAACATAAATTTTAGGGAAAAGCATTTACCATGTTCCCGAAATTTATTTATAAAATGAAATTTGAACCTCTTCCAGTTCTAAAATTATAATTGAAATACCTTAGTAATAGCTTTTAATTTAATGAAATCAATTTTATTTTAAATTTTGGTTGATATTTTTAAATTTGCAGTTAGATTTGGTCTTATTTAGTCAGCAGTTCATAAAATAAGAGTTCTATATATATAATAAGAGTTATAATTCTATTTGGAGCATCTTTTGCCTTATATTAGGAGTTTTTTTTATAATTGAGAATTTGAATGAATTTAGATTTAATTATAAACAATTTTTTTATTTGAGCATTATTCATGCTCTTTAGAATGGATTTTTTAGGTTTAGACCCCTATGCTCAACATCATTAATAAAGCTTTTAATTATTATGATTTCCCCTTGGATCTAAAGCCTCAATTCTCATTTAGGTTTTAGGGTTTTAATCAAGCCATATGATTTAACCCTTGGCCACATTAATATTATTATTTGAACTCAACAATTAACTTTCAGTCTCTTTATCTTAATTATTGTTTTTAATATTAAACATAAGAAAATAATGGAAAATTGAATCCTGAATCATCCAGTCATAGTATGCTCTGTTGAGGACAGGGTTAATGATTTCATCTTTTCTTAGAATGATTCTTAAAGCATTCATGCAATAATATAGAATATATTATAAAACAGCATCGTGATGCGTGAACGGTCATTCGTTTTGCACTAATATCAAGATGCTGAAAAGCATCCGAGCAAAATACGGCGCTAAACAAGTGATGTATTTGCAGTGCGGATATCACCGCCCTTTTTAAATAGGTATAAATACATTATTATGTTATACCTAACTAGGACTGAAACCAGTGGCGGACCCAGGATTTTTTTCAAACCCGGGCACTAACGCAAAGATAAGATGAACAAAAGGTAACTTCTAAACCCTAATTAAAACTCACTTCTCACCTCTATCAATGTGAATTCCAGAAATACTCAATTCTCTTTCTGCCAAGAAACAGATCTTAAACTCAGTAAGTGGGTTTTAATAACTTCCAATCACTTATCTCTAAGAATTTTATGTGCTCATCCTATAAAAGTGCTTTTAGTATGCTCCAAGAATAACATAAAAGTGCTTTGATGAAATCTTCACAACAGTTAAAAAAAGGGCTAGAGAGGTGCCAGGTTTAAGATTGCAAATAAATTGCAGAAGATAGGAAAAGCAAAGTTGAACAGGAAAGATAATAAACCTTCTTCTAGAGATCCATTAGCCTCATGGCAACACCAATAGAAGGAAGCATCAGCAAGGTAGTGAGAGAACTGATGAGGATAGATGATGAATCAGAGTCAAGCCCGAAGTTTTTCAGCAGCACTTCAACTCCTGCTTGTTTAAGAATTTGAGGGGTGTAATAGAGCACACCATTTATGCCAGAGAACTGCAGGGAAAAGACAATGTCAGCATGACACGATGGAAGAGAACTTTCTCCGCAGCTGTGCTAAAAGAAGAAGAAGAAGAATACCAGCGGGAGCCGGGGTAGGGCACGCGATTGATCGATCGATCAGCGGCGGGCAGCCGGGCTAGGGCACGACATCAGCGATCGATCGGCGGAGGGCACGGCGGGCGGCCGGTCTAGGGCACGCGATCGATCAGCGCCTCAACGGGAGCAACGGCTGCACGCGATCAACGAGCGAAAGCAGCGGCGAGCTGGGTCTAGCGCACAGACGGGAGTGAAATGCGTTCTACTTCTCCCCCGACTTAAAAATCGTTCGAAAAATCACACCCGGGCACGTGCCCGGGTGTGTCCGAACCTGGGTCCGCCCATGACTGAAACCCATACAAGTGATGTAATAATACACAGAATATCCATGTCAACAGGGCATCAACAAGTTACACAAACATAAAGTGTATGGTAATATTAATTAACACTTCAAGTTTGTACACACATATAAAGTGTCAGTATGCAAACATATAATATTTCTAAACACACTATGTTTATATATATATACTTTATTGGCTAATGCAAATATAAATGTAAGAACACCAGCATAACTGTGTTTGTACTTTGTACACAAATATAGGGCCCACAATAAGGAACATTACCCGTACCTAATTATTGTTCCATTTACTGAGACCTCCACTCTATGTTTGCTAAATTACATGTTGCACTTCTCTTACTTTTGAAGTTACAAAAATCCTCCTTGCAAGTTTACATCTCACAACATTAGACGAGTATTTTTGTGCATGAATGATATGAAATGTAAACTTACGGGGGAGGATTTTTCAAAAGAGGGGTGCAACCTAAAATTATGCTGACTTCCGGGGGAAGTTTTTGTATATATTCCTACAAATATATTGTTTTTGCATACAAACATAATGTTTCGATCGTGTATCTGGGAAAAAAGTTGCGACACAGAAGAAAACACATTCCACGTGGAGAAATCTTGATGAACATGAACGTTAAGGGCTCTGTATAAAAAAACCATATTAAGATGGCCTCTATAATGCGGTTATCATCTCCCAATTCAAGTGGTAAACAGTTCTCATACGGACAACAACACGGACTCGAGATGACTTGAACTCCATATATGCATGACCGGGTCCTAATGATGGACAGACACTTAACCCATTGTGGCTATGGATCATAATATCTAAGGGATACATAAAATAGACTTAAATGTAAGGCATATGGGCCCTAAGAAATAAGACCATGAGGAAACTCTACAGGCCTTCCAAGAGTATAGATCACAAGTATAGCAAGCAAGCTCTCTTTGATAGGTGTTGCTCGAAGCATCCGGATGGGGATCAAAGTGGAATCCCCTACCCGTTGCCCCTAGGCGGGTATAAATAGGCAAAACCCTTAGGAGTTACTACGGGTATGTGTTAACCGTGTACCCTAACTAACCCGTTAAGCCTCCGAACCCGTTATTAGCCCAAATATACACTAACAATCTCCTCCTATATTTGTGACAAATAACGTGTACGTTTCGGAGTGCAGAAAGTGGAGAATATCAAAAAATAAATTTCCGACTTTACACATTTTCATAAGAGTTAGCACAGTTTTTAAAGAAAACACAAACATGAGTATCAAAACAATAACATAATATATATCTAGCAAATAAAAGTGCTACTCAATAATAAAAAGTCTGGAAAACAAAAATGACTATAGATAAACATGTAACAATTCTACTCGGAGAGTAGATCATCATCATCTATGTCAAAATCCACTTTCTCTCCTCCATATTCACCAGTGCCTGCAAGGAATTTCATGAGTCAGACTCTATGAATTCATAAACATATGCAGTGACATATCAAAGTAAACTAGTTCTACCTAAATGAGCTTAGCACTTGTAGCAGTAGTGAAGTAACGCTGTCAGCATCTCTATCCAGTCTAGCTAGGACCAGTCAACTTTTGATTTTAATAAATCAAACGTTGTTATCTTGCGCATTAGTGACCACTATGTACCTCATCATATGATTTGGCACACCGTCATTTGCAACATTATCAAATGTGGAATAATGTGCTATGATCACTAAAGTTAGATTAACACATACAACGACTTTCTATTCCCAGTTGAATAATTCTCAAATCAGCTTACAACGAGAAAGATGTTAGGTCATCAGGTGTGGAATGACTAGCATCTAACCATCTTGGGCTTTCATCAAGAAATTATTTGGGGTTTTCAGTCTGTTATTAGATGCTTGAATGTTGCGACTATATGTTCTTGCTATGAAAACATAAACATAGGAGGAAGTTTCATATCTCTATGAACTTTAATCCCATCTCCCCCGATGTTTTAATGGTGAGAACTCTATTTAAGCCCTTTGTTAAGGCGTCTGCAACATTATCTTTTGACCTCACATCAACGAGGTTCACAATCCCTTGACTCGTAAGGGAGGTCAACCAGGCTTGTTTCATCCGTAGTTGCCTTCTTTTGCTATTGAACAGCGTGTTCGTAGCAATCGTTTTAGTAGCCTGATTGTCGCAGTAAATTGCAACAGAACTCAACTTCAGGCTCGACAGTGGAATGTCCATCACCAAATCTCTTATCCACTCTGCTTCTTCTCCTGCTGAAGCTAGAGCGTAGAGTTCGGATTCCATAGAAGACAATGCAACACATGATTGTCTCTTGGACTTCCAGGCTACATCTGCTCCTCCTAGTGTGAATATAAATCCACTAGTGGACTTGCTGTCGTTTAATTCTGAGCACCATGATGCATCAGAATATCCTTCCAACACTGGAGGATGACCATGATAACATAAAGCATACTTTTGAGTGTGCTTTAGGTATCGCATCAGCCTATCGAGGGCATCCCAATGGTCTTGGCTAGGATTACTAGTGAATCTGCTTAACATGCCGACCGTAAAGGCTATGTCAGGTCTTGTGCAGACCATAGCATACATGAGACTACCAATCAGTTTAGCATAATCTGACTGTCTAACCGCAGCTCCATCATTGGGCTTCAAGCGATTATTGTAATCGTAAGGTGTCTCCACTGCTCTACGTTCACTGTATCCCCACGTGTCCAACAAAGACTTTATGTAGTGGCTTTGACTTAGAGAAATGTCATTTTTCCCAAAGCTCACTTGCATGCCTAGTATAGTCTCAGCTACACCTAGGTCTTTAATGCTAAATGTCCGCATTAGTTCTGACTTAACGTCATCCACCACGGATTGATCAGAACCAAGAATCAGCATATCATCCACATACAAGCATATTATAACGACTGTGTTCGACCTATGACGTATGTAAAGACATTTGTCCGAGAGACTCGACATGAATCCCATGTTCCTTACACTATAGTCAAACTTCTCATGCCATAATTTTGGTGCTTGTTTAAGTCCGTATAGCGATTTGATCAACTTACAGACCTTACTTTCGTGACCGTGAACTATGAAACCTTCAGGTTGGCTCATGTATATCTCTTCGGTCAGATCTCCGTTCAAAAACACAGTCTTAACATCCATTTGATGAACAATAAAGTTCTCAATAGACGCAATAGCAAGTAGTATCCTAATGGTTGCTAAGTGACACACTGGTGAATATACATCAAAGTAATCCACCCCACTAACTTGTGTGAAACCTTTAGCCACCAGGCGTGCTTTATACTTAGCTACGCTACCATCAGGGTTGAGCTTCTTTTTCAGAACCCACTTACACCCTATAGTTTTAGCCCCTTTTGGCTTATCAACCAACGTCCAGGTGTTGTTCTGAAGCAAAGAGTTCATCTCTTCATCAATGGCCTCTTTCCAGAGTAGGGAATCCCTTGATCTCATCGCGTCCTTATAGGTGGATGGATCAGCCTCAACGTGGTATGTGACAAAATCACTACCGAAGGTTCTGAGAATTCGCTCTCTCATCGAAGTCCTTCTAGACTCTAAGACATTATTGTCTACCGGGACTGAATAGGAGGTGCTCGGTACTGATTCAGGTTCTTCCTCAGTAATAGTTGCTTGCATACCTGGGATGGTCAGGTTCTTATCCTTAAGGAACTTATCCTCAAAGAACACAGCATCCCTAGACTCAATAATTATATTATTAGACAGGTCTAAGAATCTATCTGTAGCACTATCTTCAGCACAACCTAAGTAGACGCACGTGTTAGTCCTAGGTCCCAGTTTAGACCGTCTAGGGTCAGAGACCCTGACATAGGCTATGCAGCCCCAGGTCTTAAGTTTAGTCAATGTCGGGGGTCTCTTAAACCAAAGCTCATAGGGTGTGACGTCTAACTTAGCATGAGGGACTTTGTTCAGAATGTTATTTGCAGTTAAAACTGCTTCTCCCCAATAGGCAGTAGGCATGCCAGCAGTGAGCAACATAGAGTTCAACATCTCTGTTAACGTTCTATTTTTTCCGCTCGGCTATACCATTCGATTGAGGTGAGTAAGGAGCAGTGGTTTCTGCTATGATCCCTTGAGAGGCAAGGAAACCCCGGAACTCACTGGACATGTATTCTCCTCCTCTATCACTTCTAAACCTCTTAATTCTCATGTCTAGTTGGTTCTCTACCCTGGTTTTGAAAAGACAAAACTTTTCAAATGCTTCATCTTTAGTTTTAAGAAGATATATGTGACAGAACCTAGAGCAGTCATCTATAAACGTGATCATATACTTCCTTCCTCCTCTGGTGACAAAACTTTTAAAGTCACATATGTCGGAATGTATAAGCTCTAGAGGTGTTGTGCTCCTAGTAACCGCACTAAAAGGTTTCCTAGTGATCTTAGTCTGAGCACACACATCACATTTCTCAGGCTGTGACTTAGTGTCTAATGTGATCTGGTGAGTTCTAGCTATTTGGAACATTTTCCTATAGTTCACATGTCCTAGTCTCTCATGTAGAGTCTTAGGGCTAACTAAGTTTGTTTGAACTTGTTGAACTATTTCGTTTGCTAGACTTAGTCGGTACATCCTATTTTGGACGTATGCACATCCAAAATAGTGTGAGTTAACTGACAGTGTTACTCTACCGCTACAAAAAGTAAATGACATACCAGCATCACATAAAAGACTAATAGACACTAAGTTAGCAGCTAGTGAAGGAATAAATTTGACACGCTTTAAAATTAAAGACTTACCTGAGGACAGCAGCAAGGTTGCATTCCCCACCTTCAGTACGTCAGCTGTGTCTCCATTGGCCACCGTCACAGACTCTTTTACAGTAGTGAGACCTGTCATAAGAGCAGAATTGTTGCAAACGTGGCACGTCGCCCCCGAATCCAAGTACCACTCCGTGCTGGCCGTAGCGTTTCCGACCATTGCAACAAAGTCGGAAGGCTCAGCTTGGCTAACCATATTGGCTTGGTTGCCATCCTGTGGTGCTTTGGTTCTTTCCCTTTTAGGGAGCCTGCAATCAGATGCGCTGTGTCCCCACTTGTTGCAGTTAAAACACTTGCCCTTGAATTTTTTATTGCGTTTGTTAGGGCCTGCAACTTAGGAGCTACCATGGGAGGGTCTGGTCCTCTTAGGGTTCGGCACGCGTTTAGAATTAAGAAGCATGTTAGCTGCAGCTTTCTGCTTGCTAACAGTTTCTAAAGCGTGTCGAATCCTATTTTCATCCTCAATGCGAATAAATCGCTTGAGGTCATTAAGACCGACCTGCATCTTCTTGCGGTACATTTCAGTTTTAAAGTTGTACCACGTAGAGGGCAGTTTAAAAATAATCGTGCCAGCAACAAAGCTGTCTGGCAGGGAAATGTTCTCACTATGTAAAGAATCTACTATAGCTTCAAAATCCGATACCTGAGAGAGAATCGCCTTCTCCTCGTCGAACATGAAGGAGTGGAATTTGTCCACCAGGTGTGCCTTGGACAGATCCTCCTCTTGCCTGAAGTGCTCCTCCAGTGCCTCCCAGATTTCCTTGGCGGTCTTCATTTTGATGTACGTCTTCGCCAGACTGGAGGACAAGCAGTTCAGCAGGTAGTCGCGGCAGAAGTCCTCATCAGCAATCCACTGGGCTTCATCGTCAGTCCCCATAACAGCAGCACGATCAGACTGAACTGTGTAGAACACGTTCAGGTACTTCATCCCAAACTGCGTATTCAACTTCCAGTCGTTGAATTCGGTCGCTGTAAACTTCTCCAATTTTATCATCGGAACTGGGGAGGAAAAATTATTGCCCTTCATCATTGTGACAGCCTCCAATATCTTGGAAATTAGGCAAACTTGAGATCTCCTCCAGAAGAATAAATCTCTAGTTTTTCAACCAAAAAAGATTATCACTGCTGCTTCTCTGTTGTCGAGATCCCAAATTATTTCTGTTATGCTTCCTTTGATTTCTGCTTCTCACAGTCAAAGCTTTAAGCTTTGGATAACACAAGTTGAGAGCTTCCTCCCTCTTCCAAAAAATTGAATGAGAGATGGTAAGTCACGGTGACTGAAGCAACACCGGTTCCGATCTGGAAGGTCTTTTTATCCAGGAGATTACAGAGGCGGCTGCTTTCAGCCCTTTTTTTTTCGAACTGTAAAACGGAGGACCTCTTTCTGCCTGAACCCAGGCGACAGAGGCGATGGGAGAACAGGAAAGGTGATGTCAGAGGCTTCTTCCCTTCTCGCGATAGAATACACCAGGGGCGGCCAAAGCAAATCGCGATTCAGAGGAGCGTCGGAGGGATGGATCTCTGCAGCGGCTAAATGAAAATCCTTTTTTTTTTCTTTTTCCTCTGATTCCGGCGGCGACTGGAACAAGGCGCTGTGCAGGAAGATCGCGAGCGTTTTCCTGCTCCCTTCGTCCCGATCGTCAACAAGGCGAGATCGTTGCTCCGTCTGGCGGCACAAACGGCGAGATGCCCACTCCTCCTTTTCTCGATCAAAAAACCGGCGTCGTCCTTCGATGGCAGAGGCGGCCTGCAGCGATCGGCCAAGCAGGGGCTTCCTCCCAGGCGGCGGAAAGCTTACTTTACTTTTTTTTTTTTTCGATTTGATTACCGGAGGACGGGAGAACGGCGACGCTTCCTCCTTTTTCGATCTCCGGCGGCAGCGACTATTTCTCCTTTGCCGCGGTCCCGATTCACCGGCGAAAAACCCCCAAATCCACGCGAGAAGCAACGACGCCTCTTCCTCAACGATCGATCGGCGGTGGCGTTTTCCTTCTCTCGATCAACTGCAATCGAGAGCGAAATCCGAGCGGTTACCGGAAGGAATCGGGAGAGCTTTCTCCTCGCGATGGAAACGTGAGCGGTTACGAGCAACAAGGGGCGTAACTTCGAGATTGTGAGGTGTTGCTCGAAGCATCCGGATGGGGATCAAAGTGGAATCCCCTACCCGTTGCCCCTAGGCGGGTATAAATAGGCAAAACCCTTAGGAGTTACTACGGGTATGGGTTAACCGTGTACCCTAACTAACCCGTTAAGCCTCCGAACCCGTTATTAGTCCAAATATACACTAACACTCTTAACACCCTTAAGTGTGTCCAGAGCCTAATGGGAGAATGTTTAAAGTTGATGAGACCATCTTATGGGTTCAGTGACTCGCGCAGAATACTAAAATTAACACCCAACTCACTTGGATCGAAGCCAGTAAAAATAGGCGAGGTGTAGTCCAAAATGAGCTAGAGTGGGCTAATCTAACTTGTTCCTCATCAAACTAAATCCTGAAACTAAATGACATACCCAGTACCAGTACGCGGGTTAAATTAGTGTACCTGTGCATAAAAATCAGTAAAGCGAGCAGAGCCCTAGGTCCTTTGAGCAAAGGTCATAAAAGTTCGCGTCTTAAGCTTGGTGAACAAGTAGATAAATTTGCCCTTGACTTATGAAACCGTCCGATGTAGACGTCAACTCGGTTGATAGAGCTTGCCAGTAAACTTTATTCAATCGTCTTTTCTCAGGGCCCAAAAAACTGCTCACTTAAACTAACATTAGTCTAAATTTTTTGATCTCTTTAGGATTATAAAGGAGAGTCCCATCCCATGTCTAAATGCAAAAGAAGAGATAGATGCGCAAGAGATGACAAGGCTTACACAAAATTTTCATGCTGTCTAAAGTATAGGGAGTGTCATTAACTCTATACTAAAAGCTTATAAAATTGTAAGTTAGTTCTAGAAAAATGAAGGTCCAAAACATTTTCCCACCCAAAATAATACATGAAATACCCAAATGTTTACCATTAAAATCATAATGCATAAAAGCCGAGAAAACATGGGTAAAGTTGATGCAACTCATGACTAGGTTGGGCAATCCAACAAGATATATAGCTTTAACAGCTCCCAAATTAGGCTAAGATGATTATTCTAGTGAGAATCTGAATCTCGCTAGCGAATCAAAAATAATTATGTGATCTGAATTAAGTTCCTAGCTCGCCTTGAATCATTCTATTGGCACTAGAAGTAATAGGCACCTATGAGATGAAATATATATAAAGAATGAGACTACTATAATTCATGTATCATCTATAGGAAGAAACAATAAGGTGTAGGTAATGCAGGTGCCGCATTGGTACATAGTCTACACCGAGGCAAAAAGACCAACTCTTCGAGCCGAACTATTCAAAATGAATGGTACAACTTTTGCCTCTAAATTTTACATTAGCAAAAATTGTGCCCAATTACCTCAGAACATGCAAAACCAGAGGAAGAAATACCCAATGATAAATCTCATAGCTTCATTGTGAAGAACTTGAGGATAGTATAGCCTTACTGCGGCTGCTCTAGCAGAGAGAGCTCAAAGGAGAGAGATGCTAGATCTATTTTTAGGCTAATTCTTGCTTCTTTCATTTCAACAAACGGTCCATACAAATACAACAAGCACAAAGAAAATTTGCAAAAAGATCCAAACAAAGGACTAAAAATTGGGCAGCCCGGTGCACAAAGCATTCGTTACCAATAGGAGAATAACACTTGCAAATTAAGAAATAAATTTAGATATTATCACAAGGTGTGCTCGTGCCCAACTTCAGGAGACTGGTTCCTCCAAGAAGCCCCTCTCCAAAATGAGAGTTCTCAAACTTAGAAGATAAAATAGGAATTACAAAATACTAAAAATACACGCATGCGTAACAATACATCCCGCCAGAAAATCGACCTTGACCCAATGGTCGAAGTGCCGCCCGCCATCTGGTAATGATGTGCCCGAAGCTCCGTCCGGCGGTACATCCGTGATCATAAAGGCGTCAAAGTTAGCCATGCCGATCTGATCCAAGTCAACCCTAATGAGGACCCGAAATTCCTTGACAAGACAATTACGATTAGGCAAGTAGGGTTGCTTGCAACAACAACATAGACCCTTGCTCAGCAAGTCATTGTACTCTTGGTTGGAAAGAAGCTAAGTAGGGATATGGCGGTTGTTGCATGGGCCCATAATGATTGCCCGAGGTAGAGATTTAGACGGGGGAGGAAAATATGGTTGGTATGAAGGTTTGAAAGGAAGTGATGGGAAAGGAGCGTCCCTAGACATCGCCAGGAATTCAACTTCCACTAGTGGGGGGAGGTCCATGACTTGGATGGCAGTTACAATTGCAGGGTGCGGAGGCAGGCTCGAATGTGTTGTAAGTCGTGCATGAAGTAAGCTAAGTAATGGTCGAGTGGGAGACTTGGAGCATGGGTGATCAACTTGATAAATGAATCAACATACGAGTCAATAGAATGCGGACTTTTGGCATTTTGCACACCCAAATACACCATTTTGGCACTTTGCACCCCGAATTATTAAATTTGGCACTTTGCACCCCCTAATTACACCTCCTTTAGCACTTTGCACCCCAGGTCCATTATATTGAGGGCATTTTCGTCCGGCAACATTAATAATAGGATTTCTTCTCCTAAATCTTTTCATTTCCCGTTCCCGCAGGTCGGGTGTTCTTGCTAGGGTTCCAGAGCTTTCGTTCGTCACTTTGCACCCAACTACTTCCTCCCCTCCGGCTGCCCCTCTGGCTGTTCATCCTCCTTCTCTCACCCCACTGGCCATCCTCTGAGCCTTCTTTGACGGTTCGCGTGATCACCTAATACCACGGGATCATTACATTTATTGTTGCATTTTGTTGCTTCTATAATTTTTGTTGACCCAACTGCTTGGAATGCAATTTTGAATGTAATTATATCATGAATGTTGTTGAATGTTGCTGGATTTGATGCTGTGAAAAGTCCAAACCAAAAATAATTCTGGGTGTGCAAATAACTTGTGGCAATCTCAGTAATGCAAATACCTTGTGGCATATGTGAACTACAGCCCTGTAGTTTAGAACCAGCTAAACTGCAGTCGGGCTGCATTTACAGTTCAGCTTCTGCTGCAGTGCCCTGCAGCTGCAAAAATGCAGGGTTGCGGTTCAATGCTAGCTACAGTTCTGCTACAGGAATTATGAAAAAGATTCTATGAAAGAAATCTTATTATTAATATTGTCGGACGAAAATACCCTCAATATAATGGACCTGGGATGCAAAGTGCCAATGGAGGTGTTATTGGGGGTGCAAAGTACTAAATTTAATAATTCAGGGGCATAAAGTGCCAAAATGGTGTAATTGGGGGGGGGGGTGCAAAGTGCCAAAAGTCCCTCATTTCGGGTTCCCTTCTTAGTTATTAAAGGCTCAATGCGCACCAATGCACAGGGTGGTCTTAGAGCTTAGGCGCAATGCTCAAGGAGCAAGCTCGTGTGCTAGGGCAAGAAAAAGAGAGAGGAGGGGGGGGGGGGGGGGAGAAATTAGATGAGAAAGAGGGAGTAACGGAAAATCAGAATTCTAAATTACTTCAAGCATGCCAAAATACAATAGTCATCCGACTTATATATTTGTCGGGCTCAACATACGAAACCGAAACATAAAAAATACCCAAAATATAATGGGTACAATAACACCCCTCGACACATGTCGGCTAGCCCGACATGTTACACTCGTCATGTTCACGACATCGATATAACCACCACACTGGCAGTTTCCCTTCTCCCTCATCCGCTTCATCGATGTCTGTAATAATTCTGTCCTCTGGGAAATTTGCCCTGTCCTCAAGGAAGAAGTCTGGGAACTGGGGGCGTATATCCTCTCGATCCACCCATATCGCCTCCGAGAGTGGGCGATCCTACCAAACCAGTAAAACTTGCTCCACTGGCTGCTCCGTGCGGAGGATCATGCGTGTGTTTATAATGCGTTGGGGAAGGAACACCGAATGGATGGCACTGGATGCAGGCAGAGGAAGCGCCTCCTTGACTGGCTGGTCACCAATCACCCGCTTGAGCTGCGAGACATGGAACACTAGATGAATGCGACTCTCCGGAGGTAGGAGAAGACGTTACGCCTGAGTGCCCACTTGGACTAGGATCTCAAAGGGGCCGTAGAACTTGGCTACCAACTTGGATGGGGTCGTGGGGTCAGCGTGACCTGGCGGTGTGGTCGGAGCTTGAGAAAGACTAAATCACCCTCGGTGAAGCACGACGTTATCTTCGATGAGGCTTCTATGCTTAAGAAGTCTCAGTGTCAATCTAAAGAGGTGGAGAAGACTCCAGTCACACCATTGGAGGTGGAGCTGGAAGGAAGTGACAAAATTGAAGATCATAATGATTCCTTCGACTCAGAGGATACTGATGATGTACAACCTACTGATGCGGGGCCGTACTCAATTGCCAGAGAAATGGCGAGGAGAGAGGTCAGACAACCTCTCAGGCTACAGGACACTGTAGCATACGATTTTCAGGTGATCTCCTCAGATCCCGGTTCGTATCGAGAAGCTATAAAGAGGAATGACAGCTCTCAATGGAAAACTGATATGATGGAAGAAATGGGCTCACTTCGAAAGAACCAGACATGAGATCTGGTTAGTCTACCCAAAGGAGCTAAGATAATCAGCTCCAAGTGGGTGTTCAGGAAGAAGGAGTGCACATCCAGGAAGGACCAGTGGAGGTACAAGGCCAGATTTATAGCAAAGGGGTTCGCATAGAAGAAAGCAGTCGATTTCGATGAAATATTCTCACCCATGTTGAAGCACTGTTCCATACGGGTGCTACTTGTTATAGTGGCAATGTGGGGCTTGGAGATGGAGCAGATGGACGTGAAGACGACGTTTCTTCACGACAACTTAGAAGAGGAGATCTACATTCTGCAGCCTGAGGGGTTCATTCAACCAGGCAACGAGAAAAAGGTGTGCAAGCTAAGAAGATCCCTTTACGGTCTGAAGCAGGCTCCGAGAATATGAAACAGGAAGTTCGACACGTTCATGGCTTCACAAGGTTTCAGCAGGAGCCAGTACGACAGATGTGTCTACTACAAGTTCCTAGTAAATGGGTACATTCTGATTCTGATGTTATATGTCGATGACATGCCGATTGCTTGCAAATCAGATCGGGGGATTCAATTACTGAAGTAAAAGTTGCATGCTGAGTTTGAAATGAAAGATCTTGGTCACGCACAGAAGATCCTTGGGATGGAAATCAAGCAGGACAGAAGCGAGGCATGTTTTGGCTTTCTCAGACAGTCTATATTCAGAAAGTTCTGGAGAAATTCAACATGATGGAATCTAAATCTGTTACAATCCATCTAGGGCAACAGTTTAGATTGTCGTCACAGTAGTATCCTGACACTGAGGAGGAACTCCAAAAGATGTTTAGGGTGTCGTACGTTAGTGCGGTAGGATGCTTGATGTACGTAATGATCTGTACGAGACCAGAAATCACTCAGGCTGTGAGCGTTGTCAGCAGATACATGGGGAATCCGGGGCAACAACATTGTGAAGCAGTCATGTGGATTCTGAGATATCTGAGAGGAACGCCAGACGTTGGCTTAGTGTTCCAGAGGAGCAAGGATGTCGGTGATCTAGAGGGTTATGTTGATTCCGACTACGCCGGTGATCTCGATAGGAGAAGATCTACCTCTGGGTACATCTTTCTCCTAGGTGGAGATCCCATCAGTTGGAAAGCCACTTTTCAGGACATCGTGACTCTATCCACGACAGAGGCAGAGTACATTGATGCAGTGGAAGCTGCAAAGGAGGTCATCTGACTCAAAGGTCTCGCCAAAAAACTCAGGATTTCTCAGGAGGCGGTAAAGCCGCACTGTGACAGTTAGAGTGCAATTTGTTTGGTTAAAGACCCGGTCTATCATGGCAGGACAAAACACATTGACGTGTGCTACCATAAGTTGAGAGAGTTCGTTGGGAGTGGAGACATTCAGTTACTAAAGGTGCCCACGAAGGACAATGTTGCGGAGATGCTGACCAAGCCACTCACAGGAGTCAAGTTCAAGCACTGCCTTGACTTGGCTCACATTCGTGCATGCTGATTGAGGTGACTCCATGAATAGGAGGTAGTTTGTCGGAGGGAGAAGATCCAAGTTGCAGGTGGAGTTCGTTGTATGAGGCGTCAAGGTGGAGATTGTTGGATTGTGACACCTCATCAATCCATGTGCCTCGGTAATTCTTGATTTGAAGGAGTCCTATATTTGGAATATCATTGAAAGAAGAATATTACTCCCGGGCTGCTCTTCCTTTTTCGGCTGAACCTGATTGGGCATCCTCCTTAATTGGAGATTATCTCCTAATTATGGCTGGGTCCTTAGGTCTTTATAAGGGGGAAACCATCAACCGTTTACATCATGAGAATTCAATCCGTAAGATCAAATCAAGAGGTCTATCAAGATAAAGGAGGAGACTCATTCCCGACGGCGGTTTCCAACCTAGAAGCAGCGACAGCAGGCGTGCGAATGGCTACAACATCTGGTCGGTTTATGCGGAGTGACATCAGGTCGGGCTCTTCTATCCCGACGGCCGACTTCCAGTGGTGGTTCCAACTCAAAGGCAGCGACGCAGAGACTCCGTCGGGTAACTCCGGCATCAGGCGACGCTGTGCAGGTAGAAAATCCAGCAGAAGGAAGTGAAGTTCTCAGTATCGCCATCAACATCATTGTCGGAATTCCGACCCATCCTATTCAATTTTGAGGTTTTCTCATTGTGACTCGACCGTGTATCGATCTCTATGTATTACTCTGTAACTCCTTATTTATTAGTGGATCTTTTCCAGCGCGCTCTCCCCGTGGATTTATGAGCTCCTCTCCGAAGCACGTAAAATTGTTTTGTCGTCTGTATGTGCTTGAAATCTCGTTCCGTATTTATTTTGCGCTATTGCTTGTTCTCGGTTAAATTCTGTTACACTACCGCGAACTCGATCTGATTGCACAACAAATAAGTCCCCCAAACGGAGCTTAAGCTAAAACATAAAATCAAGATTAGCAGAAAAGTGGGCAGAGAATCACACTGTAACCCCAAAGTTTGAATATAAAACACATCCTCAGTTTTATCCAACGAGATCAACATAGAAATATCAAGCAGTTCATCGATCCAAATCACCAAATCTAATAGCTTATCATCTCTCAATTCTGACAAATCCATCTTTCAAATTGATTACAGTGAACAACAGATTAAATAAAACAAAAATCTGCTTTCTTCGCATTTCAGTTCCTTCGCGAAGGGCTTTTCGTTCAAGGCTAGGGCTTCCATTAATGACGATTTTGAAGCTAAGAGGATAAGCCCAATGATTGCCTAGTTCGCGTCTTGTGAATGAAAATCTTGCCCAACAGTCTCCTCTCCCGCCGCGTTTCCTCTTGCCCCGCTTCGTCCCCCTCCACTTCACTGCAATGCCTCCCCGCCCTTCACCTGTTCGATGAAATGCCGCTCCGGGATCGCGACTCCCGCCGCCTCAACGCCCTCCTCTCCTCCCACGCCCGCTCCGGCGACTTCACCTCCGCACTCCTCCTCTTCCAAAAAATGCGCGCCTTCGGAGTTCCCCTCGATTCTTATTCATTCCCCTCTGTCCTCTCCGCCTGCTCAACCTCTCCACGCCTCGGCCGGCAGCTGCATTCCCTCATGGTGAAATCGGGCTGCCTCTCCTCCCCCATTACCGCCACCTCTCTCCTCCGCATGTACTCCAACAGCAGCCCGATTGAAGACGTCCTCCTCGTCTTCGACGAAATGCCTACCAGAGACGCCGTCGCTTGGAACGCTCTTATTTCATCCCTTGTCACCAGCGGCCACGCCGGTGAAGCTGTTTCAGCCTTCCGATCTATGGCGGCAACCGGAATTCTCTTCACCGGATTCACATTATGCTCGCTGCTGAAGGCCTGCGCAGCTCTGCGCGCCGCCCGGCAGGGCGAGCAGATCCATGCTCAAGTAATCATCGCCGGCTGTGATTCCGTCGTTATATCCACCGCACTTATAGATCTTTATTCGAGCTGCTCACAGGTGGATATGGCGATTGGGGTTTTTAGTAGACTGGAATGCCCCAAGGATCCCGCAATTCACAACGCGGTGGCAAACGCCTGTGTCAAAAACGGTTCCTTTCACGAAGTTTTCGCGTTGCTGGTGAAGATGAAACCGGTTAACGCCGTCTTCCTCACATCTGCCATCGCCGCTTGCTCAGAGTCATTGAATCTGTCATACGGGAGGCAGATACACTGTGTTATATTCCGCCATGGATTTGATTTCGACACAATTCTCTGCAACGCAATCATAAACATGTACTCAAAGTGCGGCCATCTGAGATTTGCGCATCTTGCATTCGATTGTGTCGGCGACAAAAACGTGATTTCATGGACAAGCATTATCGACGCGTATGGCATCCATGGCAGAGGCGGCGAAGCCTTAGCCTTGTTCAACAGGATGGAGGACGAGAAAGCTTCCACCACCGTTTCTCCAAACGAAGTCACGCTTCTCTCAGTCCTTTCTGCTTGCAGCCATTCCGGTCTTGTAGATGAAGCCAAACAATGCTTCCTCCTGATGAAGGAGAAACACGGCGTTGAGCCAAATTCCGCGCATTATGCATGCTTGATAGATCTTTTGGGACGGGGAGGGAGGATTGAAGAAGCCTGGGATCTGTTCTGCGCTCTAAATGCATCAAAGAACACACTTTCCGGTCCAGTCTGTGTGGCTATGCTGAATGCCTGCAGAATCAGCATGGATTTTGCTAGAGGGGAACTGGTGGTGATGAATCTGCTTGAACTGGATCCAGGTAATCCTAGCGTTTATGTACAAATTTCAAATTTTTATGGAGATTTTGGGAGGTGGGAGGGAGTGGAGAAGTTGAGGGAAGGATTGATAACCAGAGGGCTTAAGAAGGAACTGGGAAGAAGTCAAATTGCTGCATAGAATATTTATAGCTACAGTTCGTGCATTAGTCATACAAAAAGGTTAATTTTTTGTTTGTCAATCTTCTGTTAGATGTTATCTTGTATAATTGAGATGATATTTTTGATCCTAATCATGATATTTTTTTGGATCTTCATAATTGTGTAGTAGATTCAGGCTGCGTTTGGCGCGGCTTATCACAGCTTATTTCCTCTTTTCCGCCGGCGGTGACCCTGATAGTTGGTTAAGACATCGTCCGGGGTCTCGTCCTCAACCACAAATCTCTGAAAAAGGGATCGTAGTCATGCTCAAAGCGACGGTTCCTGCACCACACACGCCCAACCAACACAGAAACGCGGCTCTACGCCAGGAAAATCTACAAACAAAGATACGATGCCAAAGGGGTGTCCAAATTAAGCCACTATAAAGTGCAGGAATAAAAAAATACAATGTTTCTCATAAAAACACTGCTTAAGAAAACACAGAGGAGGGAAAAGAAGACTTTCTTGAATTCAGAAGTGCTTAAGAAAGCGAAGTACATAATCAGTTTTCTCCATAGAGTATTCTGAACAACCAATAAGCACATAATCAGTATTCTAAAGTACATAATCTCTTTATTCTGAACAACCAATAAGCCCTGTTTATATAGAAAAACAGAAAGAGCTCCCTTGAAACCCTAAAAAGTTAAAAAGAAATTTACAAAATACAAATTGAAAATATATATATATATATATTTTATTTCAATAGGCGCTAAGTTTGTTTGTGAGACCACCCACCGAGAGTCACAAATGGAGAAAAAATCAATATTATTAAGGCAGCCCACAAAGAGTCTGGATGATAGTTGAAGAAGAAAAAATATGGATTCAAAGGGCCGGAAAACTCTCAGGAGGCCGGAATGATGCCATCGTTGGGCTCGGAGAGAAGTGCGGGGGCCGGGAAAGTCACCGGAGCCGGTGAATAAAATCTCTCAGGCCGGCCGAAAAGTCGCTGGAGTCCACGGGAAAGGCGCCGGAGAGGAAATTGAGCAAGAGGGGGGAGGGGCGGTGGAAATTCATGTCTCCCGAAGAAAGCTCTGGCCGAGTTAAGCTCTGGCCGGAAAAGGATGACTTTTGAAGGCTGGCGCTAGCATGTGTTAGTCTTTATATAAAGCACTATAAGCTTCCAAGCAGCCCCGTGTTAGCAATACTCCTGTTCAATTTACTCTCCAGCGACATTTCCGCAGGCTTCAACAACTTTTCCGCCGCCTTGGGGGAATTTTTCCTCCGGCTCCGGCGACTTTCCCGGCACCCACGCTTCTCTCTGAGCCCAACGGTGGCATCATTCCGTCTTCCTCAGAGTTTTCCGGCCCTTTGAATCCATATTTTTTCTTCTTCAATTATCATGAAGCCTCTATCCGTTGCCTTAATTTATACCCAGCACAACATTCTCTTCACACTTGTAGCATGCCATTTCATGCAAGCAGTGTGAAGAGATATTTATCTTAAAAAGGTGGAAAAAAAAGCCTTCATGCGAGCAATGTGAAGTGTTATTTCTCAGAAAACAGTAAAGTAGAGCAGATGTAGAAAAGTTGTTGAGATATTTATATCTTAAAAAGGTAAAATAAATCGTTCGCGCAATTTTGATTTGTGTCATACATTTTTACGTGGGGCACATGCAATTCTGGCTCCTCATTGATTGTCCTGACCTTTCTTTAGATTAGGAGTCCTGACCTAAAAATTAATCGCTAGCGAGAGGAAAGAGAGAGAAAGAGAGATGATTCTTGTTGCCAAAAGTGATTGGTTTGACAGAAGTCATGAATATAAATATAATTCCCTTTATATTTATACAAATAAATATATAGTATTCAAATGATGGCAGAATTAAAGGCATGAAAGTGGGATTTGGATCTCCTATAGTGAGTACGGACAATTTCAGGGTGGAGTTCGATACATCTCGCGCGTTGGAGGATTGAAATCCAACGCTCGAGATATTCCATTTTTTTAAATTATTTTATTACTTTTTACTGTTCATTTTTTGTCTTTTAGCACCTGGATTCATTTCGCCGCAGTATTGGCGAGATGAATCGCTCTCGCGCGTTGAATTGAAGGGTGTAGAGATTTTTTTTTATTTAAAAAATATATAAAATGATGGGATTTAATGAACCTATTGAATCCTCCCTCAAAAAAATTGGATCGTGAAATGAATCTCCTTCATTTCATCAGAAATGAAAAGATCCCCATCTAACATTTTGAGGCACCGATGTACACGTGGCCTTTTTTCATTGAATGGTCTTGTTTATATAAAGGCACAATTGCTGCAGGCAGATGTCACAACAGATCCGGATCCGGATCTCCTGGAGTTCGCACGGAGAACTCCGTGGTAGAGTTCGATCCAATGCACGAGAGCGATTCATCTCGTCAATCCTACGGCGAGATGAATTCAGGCGCTAAAATACAAAAAAATGAACAGTAAAAAGTAATAAAAATATTTTAAAAAATGGAAAATCTTGCGTGCGAGATGGATTGAACTCCACCCTGGAGTTGTCCGTACGAACTCCAGTGGTTCCAAATTCACAGCGGAAACATAGCAAGTCGCTTGAAGTAATATTGATGTCTCCTATTGGCTAACCAAACAGACCTTGCAAACATCAATTTTGCAGACTGTTTTTTGTGGACTAGGGGTGCAAGTTGAGTTGAGCCGGCTCGTGAGCTCGATAAACCGGCTCGAAAAAAGATCGACTCGAGCTCAATTGCGAGCTCGAGATTGGGCTCGCATGCTCTTGTTAATGAGCTTGTGAGCCAGCTCACAAGCTTTATTTTTAACTTTTTTTAGAAAATGAATAAATAATTATAAATACAAAATAGCTAATGAGCTGAAAACTCACGTGCAGCTCGAGTTCGACTCGAACTCATGAGCTCGATAGCTCGAGCTCAAAGTCAATATATTGGTCTAGTGCTCGAGCTCGATCCATGCAGAATGAGCTCGTCGAGCTCAAGCTCGAGCTCTAAATATTTAGCTTGAGCTTGAGAATTTTGCCAAGCTTGACTTGAGCTCGACTAGTTTACACTCCTATTGTGGACTGCTCCTGCCAGCACCAAACCTGCGGACAACAATTTTCTGGGCAGACATCTGTTCCCTGCGGGCAGCAACCTTGCGGGCAGCTACCTTACGAGCAGCTATTGCCTTGCGGACAGCAACTTCGACAAGCTCGATGATGTGTGTGAGCTCTTGAGGGGAAATTGTTTTACACAGGTCTCGTGCCCTATTCTAGGAACGAGTTTAAATAAACCTCTTCACGGGCCCCTCTATCCTTTCACTTTCCCGCCAGCTAAAATTACAGAAACTCGTTCACAGTTTTTCCGCCCGAGTTTCTACCTCCTTCAGCCTTCACTTTCCTGCATATTTCACCAGATTCACCGTCTAAGTCTCCATTGCCGCCAAGCTTCTGTCGCTGCCTCCGGGATTAATGGAGAAGGGGAGTACTGATATGGGGGCCTGCAACGGTGAAATGGATAAAGGCTGCGATGTAAGTTTTTCATACTGCATTTTCTGCAACTGTGATGAAATGTTTTGTGAGACAAGGTTCAGAAGTGTTTCCTCAAGCTTGTTCCCTGAAGTGCATCTGTTCTTTAGACATTCGAACTGGTTCTTTTTTGTATGGTTTGTACTGTATGTAGTGTTGAACTACAACTGTATTTTAATGTTTTATTTCAACTGTATAATTAAAGTACAACTGTATTTATTCAAATAATTACAACTGTATATAAATCTACCGTGTTTTATATTTTCTTACATATCCAAAAAATAATATCATACTTTCTCTGTTATCCAGTCAGAAGAAGAGACCTATGCTTTGTATTGTGAGTACGTTCATAAAATCGGATTTAGTGTTCGTAAATAACACATTATTTATATTGGACACACACCATAATTATGAAATTTAAGTACGTGAATATACCTGCTCCAAGTCCGGAAAGAAGCACACAAAACCGTCACCAATTAAGAATCATAAATTAGACACTCGGACTGGTTGTCTTGCTTGTTGTCATTTTAGAACTGATATAAATGGTCAGAATTGGACGTTTGCAAAGTTTGCGGAGAAGTATAATTACCCTTTGCATTGGAGAAAGAGAAGCATTTGTTGATGTCAAATAGAACGGTATCAGATTTGTAGGGCGATCTTATAAAAAATATGACAGAGACTGATATTAAAACAGTGCATGCGCACAATTTCTCTCTGAAGAAGTTAGATGTGTTGAAAATCTCGATTTTAGCAAGGTTGGTGTTTATAATTATGTCCAGCGCAGTAAAAATGATTTAATTAAATCTCGTGATCGACTCGGTTAGTTTGTTGAAGATGCTACAGACAAGACAACTTGAGGATAGTATGTTCTCATACGAAGTCCAGACAGACGAACTAAATCGGTTGACTAATATTTTTTGGATGGATGGGCGTGGTAAGATTGACTAGGATTATTACGGGGATGTTATTTTTTTTGATACTACATACAGATTAAATAAATATAATTTGACATGTGCTCCTTTTATTACTGTTAACAATCATCGACAAAGTATTTACGTCGGTTGCACTTTCATAGTAGAAGAAACCATTGATTCCTTCTGTTGGGTTTTTGATACTTTTCTTAAGTTCGTTGGTTGTAAACAACATATTACTATTTTTACTAACCAAGATCAGGCTATGGTGGTTGCTATTGAGCAGGTTTTCACCACTAGTCGACATTGATTGTGCTAATGACACATCTCAAGAAAAGCTCATTTGAAAGTACATTGTTTCAACCTTGACAAAGGTGTACGAGGTTTATTCTGTCAATGCATGAACAAGCTAGTGTGACAGTGAGTTTGAGTTTGAGAAGTATTGGAATGAGATAATGTTGAAAGGAAGCTTACGTGACAATAGATGGTTGATGAACTTATATTCAGTTAGGAGGAAGTGGTCAACTGCCTACAACAAGGATGTGTTGAATCTCGGCATTTTGTTGACTCGAAGGAGTAAATTAGCAATGAACGGGTTGCATGATTGTTTTAAAGCAACAAGCTCTCTTGTGTTGTGTTTCATCGGTTTGGAGAAACTTGTGTCAACATGATAGAGAGCTGAGCTTGATGAAGATTTTAAGTGCACACAGGAGAGTGTTTGTTTGAAATATAAAGATAGCATCCTGCTTAAACAAGTTTCAAAAGTTTACACCAGAAAAATGTTTTCTATTTTTGAGAAATCCTTCATGGAGGGGGCTATTGGGGTTAGCATAGTCAATGAGATGATGTACGATGACAATACTATTTTATATAAGACTGCATAATGTGATGAAGATCAAGATGGTAAAAGATGGTTCGTAAACCTCAATACTAGTACCGACGAAGCAGAATGTTCTTGTCGAGGCTTTGAAACCAAATGTATTATAAAACATTGCAATCATCCCCATTGACTTGCTATGGCAGATCATCAACATCGTGATAAGCCAGTTGATAATATCTTCTCGCAAAGAATCACTAGCATCCTCGTATAAACACCTGATCTGTATGAAAGATAAATTGTCAGGAAGAACGTAACCTCAACCTTCATATGGTTGTGCGAATTCACCAAATTTTGAAGAGTCTCCCAATAATGTTCATTGAGATGATAAATAAGCAATGTCCAATGGCCATACATGTGACATGACATAACTATAAGATCAATTGCCTCTACATGGGACAATGTTATGTGACTCAACAAGGTCTGACAATTTGAAACATTGTTGGTCTTATAATACTGCACAATGAATTGATAGGACTTTAAAAATGCAATAATAAACAAAATGAATCATATTAAAAAGTAGACACATAAAAAAACATACTGCATGATTTAGTGAAACGTAAATGAAACTATTCATTCCTCCCAATGACCGCTTTTAATTTGAACCAAGGAACACTGCATAAGCATCCAGATGAGTGTCAGATATCCAACCACTTCATAACAGATCATCTGTTGCCCCCTTGTGAGCTGAAGGTTCCCGCTTGAAAAAATAACTTTGGAGTTGTAATAATAGTTAAATCATTGCAGGAATGGAAAGTAATTATTAGTGTGAGACTAGGTGCATGACAACCAAAAATTACCTCTCGTCAAACCGATTAAGAACAAAATCAATGGTATCTCGAATACGCGGGGCAATATGCGCTCTGACAGGATAGCTAGGCACCGTAACAAGGTCTTTGTAAAATTGAGAGCTGAGCAATTCCTTCCTCCTTCTATATGCCTTGTGCGACACTTGCGCCTTACTCCTCTTATATGCCTTGTGCGACACTTGTGCTGAATATTCTACTTTTGTAGGGCTTTCCAGGGTGATAAGCTGCGTTATAGGGACTAGTGTGATTTCAGGAGTAGATTGGGCGAAAAAGGATGTGGTGGGGGAGACTTTAGGCTGGGGTGTAGATGGTTTGGGTGATGATATATGACAACGAGATTGAGGCATGTCGGCTTGCAGCTTCTTGAGCCAAGTTTCACAGAAGGTCTTCAAAGAGGCTTCAACCTTACTAACTTCCTCTCGTATAAAACCACGAAGCCGAGCTTCCATTCCTCTCCAATTTTCACTTGTCTTTCCTCTCTTCTCCCTCTTCTTTTCCTCCTCCTTCTTCTCCTTATCCACCCGCCTAAGCAATATATTTTTGGTTTTATGGAAGACCTTTCTACTGACCTCCTTTAATTTCATTTTCTCCTTCTCCTTCTCAATATCCTCAAAATCAGAGTCATCATCGACTATCATCTTCTTCCTACCATCTGTAAGAACCGAACAAAAACAAACCGAAATGGTTTTAACTGAAACTTTATTATCCGAAAAAGGTATCTATTACAAAGGTATGCCCTCCCTTATATAGAATGGAGGAGAGATGAGAGAATACAAATAAGAGATGTGAGACTAAAAATTTACAGGACTAAGCGGCCTATACAAAACAAACCGCACATGCCGCGCGGTTAGACAGAAGGGCTAACCGCACGGCTACCACCAGAGAGAAAGAGAGATTGCCAGGGTAGACCGCCAGACCGCCCGGTCTCCAAGCCGGCTGAGACAAACCTCCAGACCGCGCGGTCTTCAACCCGCCAAGACAGACCGCCAGACCGCCCGGTCACCAACTTCAACACTCCCCCTCAAGCTGGAGCATATATATCGATCATGCCCAGCTTGTCACAAACATGAAGAAACGAGGCGGAAACTGGCTTGGTGAAGATGTCAGCCAACTCTTTATCAGAAGTGACAAAGGGAGTGCAAATTTGTTCCTTTAAGATCTCTTCACGAATGAAATGACAGTCGACCTCAATGTGCTTTGTTCTCTCATGGAAGACCGGATTTTTGGAGATATATATGGCGACCTTGTTATCACAGAACATAGGTAGAGGATGGTTGTAGACCTCTCCTAAATCTAGCATGAGAGCCCGCAGCCATTTTAACTCACAAGTGATCGACGCCATACTGCGATACTCAGCTTCTGCACTAGACCCGGAGACAACAGACTGCTTCTTGCTCTTCCAGCTCACCAGATTTCCCCCAACAAAGGTGCAAAAACCTGAGATTGACTTGCGATCCCCTTTGTCATCAGCATAACTTGCATCTGAGTATGCTTCAATCCTCAGATGACCATTCTTCTGAAAAAGTAATCCTTTCCCAGGCGCTGCTTTGACATACTCCAAGATCCGCAAGGCGGACTGTAGATGACACTCCCTAGGTGCTTGCATGAATTGACTCACCTTGCCCACAGCATAGGAAATGTCAGGTCTGGTCACTGTGAGATATATGAGCTTACCAACCAGACGCCTGTACCGCGAACTATCTGAAAGAGGAGGCGAATCATCTGTCCAGGTTTTGTCTTCTCCAGTTGCCATGGGGCATCGGGCAGGTTTTGCTCCAGTCAATCCTGCCTCTTTTAAAAGATCAAGGGCATACTTACGCTGAGAGAGAACTAAGGAGTCGGGCTTCCGAGAGATTTCGATCCCCAGAAAGTACTTTGGAGAGTCCATATCTTTCGTGATCAGATGTTGGCGAAGATGTCGCTTTGTTAGGGCTACCCCTTCATGGTCATCGCCAGTGAGAAGAATATCATCGACGTACACAGCAAGAACAACCAGCCCCGAATGAGTTTTGCGAATAAATAGAGAGTGATCAGCAGAGCTTCGCGCAAAACCAACGGCCGCCAGGATGTCGCTGAACTTGTCAAACCAAGCTCGAGGGCTCTGCTTGAGGCCATAAATTGCCTTCTGCAGCCGACATACTCGTGTCTCCCCCTGAGCAACATACCCAGGAGGTTGCTCCATGTAAACGGCCTCGTGAAGATCACCATAAAGGAATGCATTCTTGACATCCAGCTGAGAAATCGGCCAATCCCTATTGACCGCCACAGAGAGAAGGACACGAATAGTGCTGAGACGAGCCACGAGGGAGAAGGTGTCAAAGTAATCAACCCCATAGGTCTGAGTAAAGCCCTTAGCAACAAGACGAGCCTTATACCGATCCACAGTGCCGTCTGGGCCAAATTTGACCACAAAGACCCAGCGACAGCCAACAACATCAGTACCGAAGGGAGGAGGAACAAGAGTCCATGTACCCCGCTCCGTGAGGGTCGCCATTTCCTCATCCATGGCCAGCTTCCAGTGGGGAATATCAAGGGCCTCCTGATAGGAACGAGGCGTGACAGTGGCAGAGATAGCCAGCGCAAAGGCCCTGCGAGAAGGGGTAAGACGATCATATGAAACAACAGCAGCAAGGGGGTGTAGGGTACATGTCCGCACCCCTTTGCGAAGAGCCACAGGGAGATCCAGGTCGGCGGCCCCCTCGGTATCCGGAGCGTCCGTGGCAGAGAGAGCTGGCCCGGGAGAAGAGAGCGACGACGGCGGAGAGGATGGAGACGGAGGTGGAGAAGTGGGAGAGAGAGGTGAAGCGAGAGGAGGGGACGGAGATGGCGGAGGGGTGGATATCTCGGTAGGAGACGAGGGAATGAAGGGAATAGCAGGAGAATCAGAAGCTGGGGGAAGAGGAGAGGAAGCGGGGAAAAGAGAGGAGGATTCAGCCGAGAAGTAGGAGACATTCTCGAAGAAGGTAATGTCAGCAGAGACGAACTGCTGACGAAGAACAGGGTTAAAACAACAATAGCCTTTCTGAGTGGTGGAGTACCCCAGAAAGACACATTTGGTGGAGCGAGGGGATAGCTTATCACGAGTGGCAGATAGGGTATGCACAAATGCAATGCATCCAAAGATTCGGAGAGGGAGAGGAAAAGGCTCCTGGCCCGGATACAGAATGGAGAATGGTGTTTTCCCGTGGAGAATGGTGGATGGAAGACGATTGATGAGGTAGCAGGCAAGGAGAACAGCATAGCCCCAATAAGAGCGAGGGACATGCATCTGGGTCATCAATGTGCGAGCCACATCGAGGAGGTGACGGTTTTTGCGTTCCGCCACCCCATTTTGTTGGGAGGTGTAAACACAGCTAGTCTGATGAATAATGCCATGTTGCACACAAAAAGATGTAAAAGTATGACTCAGATACTCTTTAGCATTGTCGGAGCGAAAGGTTTTAATACAAACATTAAACTGAGTTTTAATTAACTGATAA
Source organism: Platanthera guangdongensis (assembly GCA_039583875.1). Lineage (NCBI taxonomy): Eukaryota > Viridiplantae > Streptophyta > Magnoliopsida > Asparagales > Orchidaceae > Platanthera > Platanthera guangdongensis. The sequence goes on along the minus strand of CM077156.1, from coordinate 191,112,892 downwards.
AAAGAGATCCATACATCTAAAAGTTCAGAGCGATCTCGAAGGAGATACACCCACGTACATCGAGAAAAATCATCTATAAAAGTTACAAAATAAGAACTACCCCGGCCAATGGTGAGGGTAGGAGCAGGTCCCCAAATATCGGAGTGGACAAGATCAAAAGGACGAGTAGAGCCCCGACCTTGCTTTGGTGGGAAGGAGGAACGGTGATGCTTGCCGAGCTGACAGGCGTCGCATTGGAGAGGAGTACGAGACGGAGGGAGGTGGGGCAGAAGCTGATGTAGAAGTCGTGGTGGAGGATGACCGAGGCGGAGATGCCACTGGAGAAGATCCGGACAAGAAGATGAGAAGGCGGACAAGGCAGAAACGTTGTCGAGGAAGTAGAGGCCGCCGCTCTCAGTCCCAGTAGCAATCGTCCGGTGGGAGCTCGGATCCTGAAAAGAACAAGAAGTCGGTGTAAATGTCACAGAACACTGAAGCTGCTTGTATAAAGAGGTAACATACAATAGATTGCACGGAAACTTGGGCACATAGAGAGTGTCCGCTAGTCGTAGTGACGGAGTAACATGAACCACTCCCGTCCCATGAACCGGGGAGGGAGAACCATCCGCAACTAGGACCGGGGGCAACCGATCATGTTGTTCGAGTAAAGAGAAGCACTGAGGATTGCCCGTCATGTGATTAGTGGCACCAGAGTCGATGAGCCATTTACCTTGAGTCACCATGTGGGCACTACCTGAGGATGTTACAATAGAGGCAAACGGCTTGGAAGAGTCACCGGAGGGGCGAAGATGGGTATGCTTCGTCCAGCAGCGTTCGGAAGTATGTCTGGTTCAGCCATAATGAGAACAGAGGTAACGGGAAGAAGCACGACCGCCGGACTGGTGACTGCGGCTACCAGAGCCACTCCGCTGAGTGTGATGAGAATAGTTGTCCGGTGGTGGAGGAGGAGCGGGCAAAAGGGGGTGCTGAAGGAGAGAGGTGACAGCAGCGATGCGGGCAGCGGTGACATCTAAGGTAGGAGATTCAGCCTCACCCAGAATTTGCTGGCGGATCATGTCATAAGTATCAGGAAGCCGGAGCGGATAACACACAACCAGAAGCTCCTGGAAGTGCTTGTGTTGTTGAGCCAAATCCGCAGAAAAGGGGCGATTCTGAAGAATCTCAGCCCCAAGAGCCTGAACCTGTTGGTAGGCAGCAGTAGGAGACAAGGTAGGACGGGCAAAGAGGTCCGCATACAACGTATAGATGCGGGACGTCTGAGCCCCCTTGGAGTACAGAGCGGCAAGATGAAGCCAAGCGGCCTTGACCGTCTCATCATGATGTATGACGGGAAGGCACTCATCGAAAAGACTGTTCGCGAGCCAAGTACACACAAGCGCGTCACTTGCATCCCAGTCATCAAAGAGAGGTGAAGTGATAGGAGGTGGGTCATCAACGAGATGGTGGCGTTTGCGTTGTGAGCGAAGTAGAAAGGTGAAAGAGACGCTCCAATCCGGGTAGTTGGAGACAACAAGCTTGGAAACGGTCCCAAGGTTCCCGGAAGGAGTAGGTGGAAGAGGCGGAGCCGGATTGGTGACAGGGGTGGTGGTAGTAGAGGCATCAGAAAGAGCCATAGGAGCAGGAAAAGGGAAGCCGGGCGGTTAGGAAACAACCCGCACGGATAGGAAAAAGAGAAGCTGCAGCGGTCACGAGGGTAGAAACCAGCAGCCAGAAAAGCCACGACCAAGCTGCAGACCCAAGCAGAGGGGAAGAAGTCAGACGGCTAGAGGACAGGCCGCGCGAACAGAAGCAGGACAAAACAGGTCGCTGCGACAGGAGGCGGCGACTTAGAACAGGAAACAAAAAGTCGCACACACAGAGGGCAACAAGAAGGAGAGGAAGAGGCCGCGCGGACAGGGTGCAAACCGGCGAGACAAGCCGCGCGGACAGGGAAGGCACAGAATCAGGAGGAGTAGATCGAGTCCTCTGATACCATGTAAGAACCGAACAAAAACAAACCGAAATGGTTTTAACTGAAACTTTATTATCCGAAAAAGGTATCTATTACAAAGGTATGCCCTCCCTTATATAGAATGGAGGAGAGATGAGAGAATACAAATAAGAGATGTGGGACTAAAAATTTACAGGACTAAGCGGACTATACAAAACAAACCGCACAGGCCGCGCGGTTAGACAAAAGGGCTAACCGCACGGCTACCACCAGAGAGAAAGAGAGATTGCCAGGGTAGACCGCCAGACCGCCCGGTCTCCAAGCCGGCTGAGACAAACCGCCAGACCGCGCGGTCTTTAACCCGCCAAGACAGACCGCCAGACCGCCCGGTCACCAACTTCAACACCATCCTTCACTCCTCTTCCTTTTCTCTTGCTTTTCATTTCTTCAAAATCAGATTCCTCCTCCGATAATACTGTCAAGCAGCCTTCAAAGTAGCCTAAACAGGTGTCAGCCTCTCGAACAACATTAGCCCGACTTAGGCAGTCTAGCTGTAAATACAAGAAAGCGTGAATATTGCCTTGAGCCAATTGTAATCTCTCAATGCACCCACGCCATTATCCAACACGCCCAGACATTTTGGGATCTTGAGAGTTCTAAGGGGGAATAAGAAAACAATTAACAAATACCTAATGAGCATATTTACTCGTCTATGCTCGAGATCCTCCAACCATTACTCATTTACAAGAATGTGCATTTCATTAAATAAGTCTTTGTGAGATAGCTCCATGCAAGGGAGTCTAGAAAAACGGAATTCCCTACCCCTGTTTGGTAGCCCAAGAATCATCGCTACTTCATTTAACTGTTAACTTTAGGTAATGATTTCCTAATAAGAAACACCTCTTGTCCTTTTTGTACATCTTCACTAGGACATACAAGAGAGGAATGAGGCAAGGATAGCATAGAGAATAAAGACAAGACATTGACTTCACGTAGAACACTCTTCGAGTTCCCTGAAATCACATCGAGTAGGGGACGAGAGTTTGCAACAAAAGTAGAGACCGCGCAACGACAACTCAAATATCTTGTAACGACTCCATCCATTCATATAACATATAATAGAAGGTCCGGCGGGGGCCCCACACCATATGCCACAAAACAGACGGCGAGGTTACAGGTTAATACCAAAACACAATCGCATCCTAACTCAGAGCATGCTAGCGGAAGATTTTAACAATAATATTGAACTTCAACCATGAATGTCCACTATATATATAAACAACCACATTTATATATAAACTCTCGAAAGAATGTACAACAAGTACAATATCGTTTGGCCTTATGGCCTTGCAGTTATTCTTTACAAGTGTGGATTCCAAACATCGGCGCGCAGGCCGGCCACACATGAACAAACACAACATTCTTTGCTTAGCCTTCAAGGGCTAGCAGCAACAGCAGCAGCCACAGCAGGGACTTCAGCCCTTATATGTCCCGCTCGGCTCTCCAGCACTTGCACAAGGACAGCCCATCAAGCGGTGGCAAACAAGACAACAGTCAGCATTCAGCTGACCAATTTATAACGACCCTACCCCTTTTCCGGGGCAGTGGTATTTCTTCCCTGCAGACATAGTAATTCATATACAGATATATCACACATATTGTGCTCTCACACACAAACAATACATCACAACTGTCAGCCACGCGACCCGGCGATCCGTGCACGCAGGGCACATTCTTGGTGCGCCAAAAAACTAGGCCCAACACCACCGTTCACGGTCCGAAACCCAACGATATTGAACATTTAGTCTTAACAGTGCACAAGCCTAAGACTCTCATTATGTGCTCCAACTGACCACACTTTCAGGACTCCAAGTCGGACAGACATAACACAGGTACGGATCAGCCACCCCCGTTGCTCAAGTCGCCTTGCCATCACCGAATACCAACGTACTCGAGGCCAAATCTAAGGCGCGGGTAGGTTTCACCTTTCCTGTTTGGCACGAGGACTTTTCAAGAGCTCGCAGCTCACAATAGCCATACCGTCCACCAAGGAATGACTTCACAATAGCCACACTGTCCACCAAGGACTGGCTTCCCAATAGCCACAATGTCCACCAAGGACTGGCTTCACAATCAACAAGGGGAGTTCATGTTAGCGTCTTTCACGATCGCTTAGCGGGTTCAGCAGAACTCTCTTTCTGCACCCAACTCCGCCCAAACCCTGCAACATCCTGCAGTGCCAGAAAACTGATCTTACCATAACACACAACACAAGCATCACAAGGGTATTTTCCTAGACTACCACTCCAGTACTGCCTGCTACTGCCCTTCACAGGTCCAACCCAACGACTCCACAAACTACACGTTTAACCACGGAGTCTTCTACGGTGTGCAAATGAAACATCATCAATCCAAACCAACCTATCCAGACGGGCTTCACACATCATGTCTATTCCGTACTACACATTTTTGGATCTATATGCAAGACTATTGGGGATTCCAAGAATCAACCCAAGGGAAATCCCTCCGCAATCCACCCTCTGGTTGGGGAAATCCGTGCACATGCCAAAAAGAAGGACTTCACATATCCAAGAAGGAAGATCGTTACCCTTGACGACCTCTTTGGAGCCATGGAAATCTAGCTGGTTGGGAAGCACCGCAACGGCCATGCCTCCACAAATCTGGCCTCGGATCTCGATTCGGAACACGGAAGCTCCACCGGTGGCTGGATCCCTTTCTCCTCCTCCTTGATCTCCCTTCTCTCTAGCTCTTTTAGAAAGAGAATGACCAAGACTAAATGAGAGTTAATCTCTCATATCCCGATCTTAAAGCAGCAGGGGAAAACTGGATGGTTAGATCCTGTTTGGAGGGAATGAACGACCACAAATCGCCCTCAAAAACCTATTTTTGGGCTGACACGGCATGTGACACTCCCGTGACACAGGCCCTGTACCTTAAGCGACACACAATCGACTTAACCCGAACAGGACACGGCCCTGTGATGCGCCCGTGTCACATACCGCGTGCCCTGACACGGCTTCAGACACGCCCGTGCCTAGCGGCCGTGTACCTCAGGCGGCACACAACCGTCTCAACCCGAATAGGACACGGCCATGTGACACGCCCGTGTCACAGGCCGTGTGCCCAGAGACACACCCGTGTCCCGCCCGTGTTCACCAGGCCTCATTGCCTTGGCCAATCCAGAGAAGGACACTACCATGTGACACGCCTGTGTCACAGGCCTTGTTCCACACTCGACGATCGTCGAATACATTTACTCAAGAGGAGTTCGTCGAACCAGAGGATGACACAGATTCAGACACGCCTGTGCCTAGCGGCCGTGTACCTCAGGCGACACACAACCGTCTCAACCCGAATAGGACACGGCCATGTGACACGCCCGTGTCACAGGCCGTGTGCCCAGAGACACACCTGTGTCCCGCCCGTGTTCACCAGGCCTCATTGCCTTGGCCAATCCAGAGAAGGACACTGTCATGTGACACGCCCGTGTCACAGACCGTGTTCCCTCTCGAGAACTCGTCGAGTGCATTTCGTCGAGCACTCGACAGGCTGCTCAACCATACAAAGCAGATACGACGTGGGACACTCCAGTGTCTCAGGCCGTGTTGCCCAGCCTGAACCCAATTTGGGGATTTGGGGTGTTACATATCTGCTACCCGACATCTGAGTATAACAGAAAAAATCCAGTTGTACAGAGTAAATTAAATACAGTTGGATAAGAAATATATTAAACTTAAAATACAGTTGAATTTGAAATATATAGAACTTGAAATACAGTTGGATTTGAAATACATAGAACTTTAAATACAATTGGACTGAACTTGAAATGCAGTTGAATTTGAAATACATAGAACTTGAAATACAGTTGAACTGAACTTGAAATATAGTTGAATTTGAAATACATAGTGTACAACCCCATATTTGCTGGGGGGGGACCTAGACACCCCAAGGACCAGGGTCGGGCTAGCCTTGGGCTAGCTTTAGGCTAGAATCCGAAGTTAACAACTAGATAGTCGAGAGTGTTCCCGCCCGGGGCATGCGAGTGGCTTGCACTTGGGTTAGAGGGATGCCCTCAGGGTTGACGTCAAGTCCGGTTCCGCCACTCAGCGCTCTCGGCGCTTTGCGGATTGCCCCTCAGTTTCGCATAGGGCATGCGGGAATCTAGTGGCGGAATGGCTCCCACCCAGTGTTATCCAGAGGAGAAATTACTTGAGTGCACTTTGACATGCATTTAGCTCCTCAGAATAGCGGAGTTTGGCTATTGGAAGGCCACTTTGGGCTGCAAATATCCCTTTAGAATAACAGAGTTACGCTGTTTGCAGGCCAGATGCAGAAAATCTATAAATAAGACCCACATAGTGTAACACCCCAAATCCCAATTTGGGTTCAGATTAGGTGACACGGCCTGGGACGCGGGCGTGTCCTAGGGCGTGTCCTGCTCAGGTTGAGCAGCTTGTCGAGTGCTCGACGAAATGCACTCGAGAAGTTCTCGAGAGGGAACACGCCATGCGACACGGGCGTGTTAGAGGGCATGTCCTCCTCTGGTCGACGAACTGCGCTCGATGATCATCGAGCGGCAAGTTAAGTTGAGTACACAGCCTGTGACACGAGCGTGTCACAAGGCCGTGTCCTTATTTGGATCAGCCAGGGATGTGTGCTGGTGGACACAGGTATGTCTTGGGGTACACGGCCTGGGACACGGGCGTGTCTGGTGGAGTTAGTGGTGAACTGCCTGAGGAACACGCCATGCCACACGGGCGTGTACTGAGTGACATGGGCGTGTCATCCATGTGACACGGGCGTGTCATATGGCCGTATCCTGTTCTGGATAAGGCGGTTCGTGCGCTGCTTAAGGGACACGACCTGTGACACGGGCGTGTCACAGGGTATGTCAACCCAAAAATGGATATTTTTGGGCAAATCGTGGCCGTTCATTTCTTCATCTTGGATCCAAGGGTCCAGGTCCTTCCCTGCTATTAAAAGGTTGAGAGTGGATGGATCACTCTCATTCCATCTTAGCCATTCTCTTTTTAAAGAGAAGTGGGGAGAAGAGAGAGAGCAAGGAAGGAAGAAGAAGAAGGGATACGACTGCCGGAGAAGCTTCAACGTGCTGAATCGTGAGCCGAGTGCGGATTCGTGGAGGCAAAGCCGTGGCGGTGATTTCCATCCAGCTAGTTCATGGCTCCAAACCAACCGTCAAGGGTAACGATCTCTTTCTTGGACAAGCAAAGTCCTTTTTTTATGCATATGCATGAGATACTCCACCAAGAGGTGGAAAGTGTAAGTGATTCCAGATTGAGTCGGCATTTAGAGCCGGAAATAGGTAGTACGGCATATGCATGCTGTGTGAATCCCATCCGTATGGTTAGTCTGGATTGGTGATGTTAATATTGTGAACCGGAGAAGACTCCGTGTATTGTGTGGATGCTTGTGAATTGTGAATACTTGGAAAGCTTGGTATGAGCCCTTGGATGGGGTGTATTGAGTTGAAATGGATTGGAAAGCGGCTCTGTGAGAGCTGTGTGTGGAGCAGAAAAGGGAAGGCCGACACGCATCAAGATCTGCGCTATTGACGAATTGAGCAACGGTAAATGGCTGACCTGTACCTGTATTGTGGGCGATCGATTGGTGGCAAGGAAAATGGGGGGCTACAGGCCAGACCTGGCTTGCTGCACCACAAGTGTGGGTCGATCTGATGTGGAAATGCTCTAGTTTGTCGAGAGGTTAGTACCTCTGAGTGGGATGGGCGAGGATGTCCCCAACATGCGTGTTGGTCGACTAGGGCCCATAGACAACAAGTTAAAAACCTCTGACCGGTGGTGGGCAACTGGTATATCTGGTACACCAATAATATGCCCTGAGTGCATGGAGCGTCTGGCGGAGGCCGACATTTATGATACTGTTGCGATAATTGTTGTGATGGATATATGATATGATTGCAATGCATACAGGGAAGGAACCACTGCCCCAGGAAAGGGGTAGGGTCATTATAATTGGTCAGCTAATGCTGACCGTTGCTTTGTTTACCGTTCTTGGGGTGGATATCTAACTGCAGGTGCTGACTGGTTGAATTTGATTAAGCGGAACGAAGCCCTTGCTGCTTAAAGGCCCTTGAAGGCCGTGCAAAAAATTCTTGGATTTCATATGTGGTCGGCCTGCGTGCCGATGTATGAAGCTATATATTTGTAAAGAGAAACTTGTAAGGCCTTAATGCCATGAGAGTTGCGTATTTGTATACATTCTTGGTGATATATATAAATGTATGGTTTATATATTTAGTGTACATTCGCTATGATGAGTTCTTGCAACTTAAAATGTTGCGCTAGAATGCTCTGAGTTAGGATGCGAGTAAAACGTGATTTTGATATTCATACATAATTCCGCCGTTTTTCTGTGAAATATGGCGTGTGGCCCCGTCCGGACCCACCGTTATATTCCATATGACGAATGGAGGCGTTACAAAGTGGTATCAGAGCCAGGTTTAGATTTTTGGGAGGGAGAACATAATTGAACTCAAGAATGTCCACTAGGAATATAATACATGCACGTGAGGAGCGTGAGCGTGTAGTCAATATACATCTACTGTTATGGACTGGCTGTTAATGGTGTTTTGTACATTGACAGGTGACGAGGAGTGGTGCTGAGCAGTCTGAGCCCCAGCATTCCGATGAGAGTGTGGCACCAGCTGAGGCGCCTACACCTCCCTCGGCGGAGACCATACATGTGGTTACTGAGACGGTGCTCGCAGTGTTACATGCACAACCTACTGGGCAGGGAAGGCCTACAGGGGTGCCAGTACGGCTTGATGCAAGGCAAGAGAGTGTTGAGGTTTTGGGTGACGAGCAAACAACTGACGAGCAATTGAAGCGGTTTATGGAGATTCATCCACCTACGTTTGGAGAAACAGGTTCCCCAACACAGGCGGAAGATTGGCTCGCAAGAGTGAAGAGGATCTTGACAGCAATCCGGACTGCGGAGGCGCAGAAAGATACCTTAGCCACGTTTCTGTTGGAAGGAGATGCAAGGCTTTGGTGGGATGAAGTGGAATTGCACCACTTGGCAGGTCGCGGGTTAGAGGAGATCTCGATAGAAGAATTCTCACAATTATTTCTGGCCAAGTATTTGCCAATGTCACAGCGGATTGCCATGTAAAACGAGTTCCAACGTCTGGTGCAGGGTGAGAATAATGTTGATACATACCTGCATGAGTTTACCAGGCTGGGGCGCTATGCGGGGTCTACTTTTGCTGAGGAGGCACGGAAGACGAATAGATTCTATGAGGGACTGCGTGATGAGTTGAGGTTGGCACTCCCGAGTTCGGTGAAACAAGGCTTCCAAGTGTTAATAGATACAGCTTGGGCGCTGGAGAAGGATTTGAAACGGGTGCACGAGAAGAAGAGTCTGGTGGTGGAGAAGCTAGAATTCAAAGTCCCACAGTCGGAACAATCGGAGTTTCGGAGACGCGACAAGAAGAGGTTCAGGCCTGCTGAACCAACTCCTTCGATTGTTTATTTGGGAGCGACAGATGGACAAGAACGTGTTGAGACACGTACATGTTTTCATTGCGGGAAGCAAGGACATATAGCCTGTAACTGTTGGAGTGGCCTGTCAAGGAGTGAGAAAAAGATAGGCGCGTCTTATGAAGAAAAGGGTAAAGCAGTGACGAGTCATCTGAATCCCGGACGCAACCTCGAGTGTACAATCTCGACTCACAGGAGCTGCAAATCTAAACTGGGGAAGTACAACAGCCTCGAGTGTTCAGTTTTGAAGTACAAGAGGCTATAAAACAGCTTATGAGAGATGTGGATGAGCGGAAGTAAACTGACCCGATGCAACATGTTCAATGGTTCGAAGATGCCGTCTCCATCAGATAGATGTCGGACGCCTTCAAATGCCAGCCTTTTGCCATCACTCTAAAGGAAAAGGTCAAGGACTGGTTTCACCAGCTTCCTGCGACCTCCATCTATTGTTTTGAGGACTTGCGATGCGGGTTCCTATTGGGTACATTGGTCAAATGTACCTGATTTGAAGAAGCCTCACCTAACTCAATGATATGCATCATAATGTATTTGATGTTTGTTTGAGTTACTTGTGCAGGTTAGGTATTCACTAGACTGAAGCTAAAAAGTTTCTAAGTCCATGTGTCGACACCAAGAGGGAAAGTGTCGACACTTGAGAAAGCTTGTGTCGACACCCAGACAAGCAGTGTCGACACTTGGAGTCATTGTGTCGACACCTGAGAAGAAGAGTCGACACCAGAAAGAAAGTGTCGACACTTGGAGCGGTGTCGACACTCAGTGAAGAAGAATGCAGAAAAGCAGTGTCGACACTTAGCAGAAGTGTCGACACCTAGAAGAGCTAAGTCTACACCAGAAAGTGTCGACACTTGAAGATGTGTCGACACTCAGCAAAAGTCTGCAGAATCTAAGTACAAGTGTCGACACTCAACACAATGTGTCGACACTATGCTGAAGAGTCAGTATTTGAAGTAAGTGTCGACACTCAACACAATGTGTCGACACTATGCTGAAGAGTCAGTATTTGAAGAAAGTGTCGACACTCAGCACAATGTGTCGACACACAACCAGGAGAGTTAACACTTGAAGAAAGTGTCGACACTTAGCACAATGTGTCGACACTTAATTGAAGACTCTACACTTGAAGAAAGTGTCGACACAAGGAGCTGTGTCGACACTTAGCAAAGAACAGAAAAATTACAAAATATTCTAAGTACAAGTGTCGACACTAAAGGAATGTGTCGACACTCAGCTGAAGAAACAAAAGTGAAGACTTGTGTCGACACCAAGAAGCAGTGTCGACACTTGACAGTTTCAACACGTGAAGATGTGTCGACACAAAGGAGATGTGTCGACACTTAGAAGAATACAGATTAAGAATGAAGTACAAGTATTTGTGTCGACACTCAATTTCAGTGTCGACACATGCAGAAGAATCTGTGTCGAGACATACAAGGAATTGTGTCGACACCTTGTAGACTTGTGTCGACACTTACACAACATGTGTCGACACTTAGTCTATAAGTGTCGACACTTAAGAACAGAAAGTCTCGACACTATCTGACAGTTAGAGAATTTCAAGAAGTGACTGGTTGACATGACAGCTGCCGATCCAGCCGGTCTACAGCAACTGTCAGAGAAATCAGAAGTTTGTTATGAACCGGACCAGCCGGTTACCATGAAGGAAGCCTATAAATAGGCATCCATAGCTTACAGAAACAGGAGTTGTGATTGAGAAACAAGAGTTACAGCTTGAGAGAATACTTAAAGTAGTTGATCAGATTAAATCAAGAAGTGATACACAGAGGATCAACACAAGAAGATCTGTCAGTCCAACTGCAGATCTAAGAAGTTGGAGAGAGAGAGCTCCAATCAAGTATTCAGTCTTTGGAACTAAGGCTGAGAAGAAGGATTCAGAAACAACTGGATCTCAAGAAGCAGAGGTCAAGGAACAACTGCAGAAGATTCAGACTAATTCAGTTCTAACTCAAGAAGCTTTGAAGGAAGCTAAGTCAGTTTGGATCTAACTGAGTTCTTCCAAGAACTCTTCAAGAAACTCTCAACTCCTCTCTTATTTTCTGAGTTGTAGAGTTAGCTATTGTATTTCTATTTTAACTTGTAGGATCCATTGGATCTGAGAGAATTGTAAGCCTATATTATAAAGGCTGAGGGTAGGGCTTGATTGCCTGAGTGTAGGAGTTGAAGAACTCTGAGTGTAGGCCTTAATTGGCTGAGTGTAGGCCTGGGTGGCTGAGTGTAGGCCTTGGTGGCTGAGTGTAAGGCTTTGGGCCTGAGGTGTAGGAACCTAGTTGGGTTCTGAGCTAGTGGAGAAGTTTGGCCGAATCTAGTACACTGCTAGATAGGCGAAGGGGGAAAGTGGATGTACCCAAAGATTGGGGAACCACTATAAAATCTTGTGTATTCTGTGCTGTGATTGTGCTGTGTTGTGAATTGTTGTGTTTGCTGTGAGAACTTATTCAGAAATCTGTGTTATAAACTGTTGTGCTGCCAACAAAGTTTTAAAAAGGTTTTGGTCACCTATTCACCCCCCCTCTAGGTGTTTAGGTACCATATCTTTCAAGTGGTATCAGAGCCAGGTTCCTCAAAAAGGACTAACTGTCTGAGGAGATCCAGTTTGGCAGATTTAGGATAAGTCAGAACACAGTTTCAAGAAAATCAAGAAACATGGGTTCTTATGAGAATCACAAAGAGTTGGGTTCCATGAAGTTACCCATATGCAGGAAGGAGATTTTTGGAATCTGGAAAGAAAGGGTTAGGCTATTTATGGAGGCCTCAGACCCTAGAATCTACATCACAGTCAAAGAGGGGCCCTATGTGCCCATGAAGATCTCAGTATTGGATGCAAATCAGAGGACTCCAAAGGATTTCTCTGAGATGACCAAGGATGAAATTGTCCTAGCCACTATGGACAAAAGGGCACAAAACATAATAGTAAGTGCCATTGATGATGCCACCTTCCAGAACTTAATTCACTGTAAGACAGCAAAAGAGATGTGGGACACTCTTATAGTCTATATGGAAGGTTCTGAAGAAGTAAGGCAAGATAGAAAGTCCTTGCTTAATCAAGAGTATGAGAGCTTTAGGCAAGGAAGAGGAGATAGCATCACTGAATGCTACAAAAAGTTCTATAGAATTGTTAATGAACTCATGTCCTATGGAAGAGAGTTCACTAACTATGAATTGAATGATAAGTTCTTAAGGTCCCTAACCAAAGATTGGGACACTAAGATCTGTGCCATCAGAGAAATGGCAAAGTTGGGAGAAATTCCTCCTCCCACACTGTTTGGGAAGTTGTTGTCTTATGAGATGCAGCTGTCAGTGAGAAAAGAGGAAGAAAAATCAACAAGGACTGAGCACAGGGAAAGGACAGTTGCCTTCAAGTCAGAAGTACCTAGAAAGGGCAGGACTAAGTCATCAACTCCTCCTCCAGAGGTAGTTGAATCAGAATCAGATGAGTCTATTAGTACAAAGTCTACAAGCAGTGAAAGTGATGAAGACTTTGCTGCATTCACCAGACATTTTCAGAAATTCCTGAAGAAGAAACAGTGGAGGTCCAGACCTTCATTTTCCAAAGGGAAAGAAGTACAGTATCAGGAGAAGAAGCCTTCAAAGAAGGACAAGAAAAAGACAAAGACTAGCAAGGCAACTGGGTCTAAGATAGTGTGTTACTGCTGCAATAGACAGGGTCATGTAATTGCAGATTGTCCTGAGAGAAGAAAAGAATCCAGTGACAAAAAGAAGACTCACTTCAAAGGAAAGAAGGAGAAGTCCTTTGTTGCAAAGAATGAGAAGACTCTTTCAGACATTTCTTCTTCAGATACTGAGACAGATGCTGAAGCGTACATAGGGCTATTTGCTGAAGAAGAAGAAGAGTTTATGCAGATCATGGAATCAATCTATGAACAAGAAGAGTGTCAGTGCCAAGGACTGATGGCATTGACTGAAAGTACCAAAATCCTGGAGCAGCCAGGACCTAGTCAGGTACAAAGTCCAACTCAAAGTTCAGATTTCAGTTCTAGTTCAGAGTCAGATTCATCTTCATCAAGTGATGGAAGTGTTTCTGAATCTGAGGGAGATATTCATCAGCTCTTAGATGAATATAAAGTACTGTTGCAAGCCTATAAGAAAAGCAAGTCCCTTGCCAAAAGTCAGGCAAAGAAGATTGCTGATCTCAAGGCAGCTGCAACAGATTTTGAAAAACAGTATGATCAAAAACTGAATGAAGTAGCCAGGCTGAAACACATTACAGTGATTCAGATGGGTACTATTACATTTAAGAATGATCAAATTAAGAGACTGGAGATCAATCTCCAGAAGGAAAAAGAACTTGCTGCCAGGTTTTCAAAACCTAAATCAGTATTACCATTAATTGATGAATTTGTTCATCAAAAAGGCAAAGCTGGACTAGGTTTTGTTAGATCTGCAGGGACTGTACAGTCCAAGTTCAAGTCCAAGGGTAAAGCCCCAACATTCAACAAGCCTGCTGTAGTCAAGACAGCAAAGGTTGTATCTAAGCAAAGGTACAACAAGTTTGAATGCTGGTGCTGTGGCAAGGTTGGCCACTTTGCCTTGGATTGTTGGCACAATGCCAGTGCCAAGTTGAGTAGCAAGTTACCTGATGGAAAGCCAATAGGTAGCTATGTCAAGTTGCAAACTAACAATCACAAAGGACCCAAGTTTACTTTGGGTTCTAAGGTTCATTAATTTGTTTTGCAGGTGAATCCAAGTGGCCATACCCCAACATGGTACTTGGATAGTGGATGTTCCAGACATATGACTGGAACAAGGGGACTACTGAAGGACTACATTCCAATCAAAAATGGTCCTAAAGTGACCTTTGGTGGTTCTGAAAAAGGAATCATCAAAGGGTTTGGTAACATCTCTTCAAACCTTGTTACCATTACTCAAGTGACTTATGTTAAAGGGTTGAAACACAACTTCATTAGTATAAGTCAGTTAAGTGATGTAGGGTATGACATCTCATTTTTTAAAAATGGTTGTCATATCAAGAGGTCAAGTGATCAAGAGATCATTTTGACAGGATATAGAAAGAGGAATGTCTACTGTCTAGACATCATGATTGAGAACAATGGTTCTCCTGTTTGTCTTGTAGCTGATGAGACAGTCTCTCATTGTGTCAAGTGGCACAAGAGGCTAGCTCATCTTAACTATAAGACTATTTGCAAACTCTTTAGCAAAGAGTTAGTGAGGAATGATCCTCAAGTTAAGTGTGTTAAAGAGGGCATTTGCTCAGCTTGTCAAAAGGGCAAGCAGACCAAATTCACCTTTAAAAGCATTAAGAACAAAGATGCTGTGAGGTGCTTATAACTCTTGCATATGGATCTCTTTGGTCCAATGCCAGTTCACAGCTTAGGTAGGAAGGTCTACACCTTTGTAGTTGTTGATGACTACTCAAGGTTTTCCTGGGTGTTCTTCTTAGAGCAGAAATCGGAAACACCTAGTGTCTTCTATAGTTTTGTTAAGCAAATTTAGAATGAATTGAACTGTATAGTGGTCAAAATTAGAAGTGACCATGGTACTGAGTTTTAGTCTGAAAGCATGACAAAGCTGTGTGAAGACTATGGGATATTTCAAGAATTCTCTTCACATAGAACCCCTCAGCAAAATGGCATTGCTGAAAGGAAAAATAGGACCTTGATAGAGGCTGGTAGAACCCTATTAAGTGATTCATCACTGCCAGAGTATTTCTGGGCTGAAGCAGTTAACACTGCATGTCATGTGATAAATAGGGCTACCATCACTAAAAGGTTAAATAAGACCCCCTATGAAGTTGTGAAAGGCAGGAAACCAAATTTATCCTACTTTAGGATCTTTGGTTGTAAATGCTACATACTTAACAATGGAAAGTCTTACCTAACTAAGTTTGCTGCCAAGTCCCAAGAGGGAGTGTTTGTTGGGTACAGCAATAATAGTAAGGCTTATAGAGTCTACAACTTGACTACTCAAGTTGTAGAGGAGTCTGTGCATGTAGTTTTTGATGAGACACAACTAATTAACAATGAGTTGTCTAGCAATGTATGCAGCCCCACAGGTCTTACTAAGAAGATGGACAAGCTAACCATAGAAGATGTACCTGCTGCAAGACAGCAAGTAGAAGAAGATGGCTTATGTCCAGGGGGAGAACTACATGTACCAGGAGCTGAAGAAGTACAAGGAACTCAGCATGATGAAGATGCTGAAGAAGTACAACCAGAAGTAAGGATGCCTCCAGCCAACAGGCATCTAAGAGATCATCCAGTAGAGTTGATTATTGGAGATCCAAGACAAGGTGTTCAGACAAGGAGCAGAAATCAGAATGCTGTAGTATATTCAAGTTTTCTGTCTCAAATAGAACCAAAGAAATTTGAAGAAGCTATACAAGATCCACAGTGGACTGAAGCTATGCAAGAAGAACTTAATCAGTTCAAAAGGTGCAAGGTTTGGGAGCTGGTTCCAAAGCCTAAAGATCACAATGTGATAGGAACAAAGTGGATCTATAGGAATAAGTTAGATGAACAAGGAGTTATCATCAAGAATAAAGCAAGACTGGTTGCAAAAGGATATAGGCAAGAAGAAGGTATTGATTTTGATCAAACCTTTGCTCCAGTAGCCAGACTGGAAGCCATAAGGATGTTCTTGGCCTATGCAACCTATCAAGGATTCAAGGTATACCAAATGGATGTCAAGTCAGCATTCCTAAATGGTAATCTAAAAGAAGAAGTATATGTGGAGCAGCCTTCAGGTTTTGTTGATCCTACTCTTCCACATTATGTCTATAGACTTAGGAAAACATTATATGAGTTAAAACAAGCACCTAGAGCTTGGTATGAAACCCTATCTAGTTTCCTCATTGAGAACAAGTTCTCAAGGGGGAAAATAGATAAGACTCTATTCCTTAGGGAATCTAGAGGCAAAGTCATACTTGTCCAAATATATGTAGATGACATTATATTTGGGTCTACTGAAAGTAGCCTTTGCAAAAAGTTTGCAAAGCTTATGCAAAGTCAATTTGAGATGAGTAGTATGAGAGAACTGAAGTTTTTCTTGGGTCTCCAAGTTAAACAGACTGGAAGTGGTCTATCCATATGTCAGTCTAAGTTCACCCTAGAACTCATAAGGAAGTATGGTATGGATTCATCCAGTACCATGAAGACTCCTATGGGGTCAAGTATGTCTCTAAGCAAGGATGATGCAGGGAAACCTGTAGATGAAACCTTGTATAGAGGGATAGTTGGCTCCCTACTATACTTGACTGCAAGTAGGCCTGACATTATGTATACTACATGTGTTTGTGCCAGGTATCAAGCCTGCCCTAAAGAGTCTCACTTGACTGCAGTCAAGAGAATCTTGAGATATCTAAAGGGCACACCTTATCTAGGCCTCTGGTACCCTAGGAATGGAGATTTTGATCTAACAGGCTATTCAGATGCAGACTTTGCAGGATGCAAAGAAGATAGAAAGAGCACTACTGGATCCTGTCAATTCCTAGGTGGAAGAATAATTTCATGGAGCAGCAAAAAGCAGACTAGTGTGGCTATTTCCACAGCTGAGTCAGAATATGTAGCTGCAGGAAGTTGCTGTGCTCAACTCCTGTGGATTCAACATCAGTTAGAAGACTATGGATTTCAGGTAAGTAGAACTCCACTTTACTGTGATTCTACAAGTGCTATTTCAATAGCTAACAATCCTGTATCACATAGTAGAACTAAACATATTGAGATTAAATATCACTTTCTTAGGGAGCATGTAGAAAGAAATGATATTGCACTTGAATATGTTAAAACTGATAATCAGATAGCAGATATGTTTACTAAGCCCTTAGAAGAAGCTAAGTTCAATAGGTTCAAAATTGAACTAGGTATGATAAACTTAGACTAAGTTTACAGAACTAAAATTTGGCTAAGTAAAAAGGTGTCGACACATAGACAAGTCTATGTCGACACAGAATAGTAGGTGTCGACACTTCAGGAAAATGGTGTCGACACATCTAGGAAGCTGGTGTCGACACTTCAGAATGTTAGTGTCGACACATGTCGAGTAGGTGTCGACACATCCAATAAGGTGTCGACACTTAAGTTTTACTCAGAATTTTCTAAGTAAAGTCTCGACTACATGTCGAGTAGGTGTCGACACATCCAATAAGGTGTCGACACTTAAGTTTTACTCAGAATTTTCTAAGTAAAGTCTCGACTACATGTCGAGTAGTGTGGTGTCGACACTTAACCAAGTGTCGACACTTAAAATCTGTTGACTAAACTTGTGTCGACACATGTGTGTCGAGACATTATAAGTCAGTGTCGACACTTATTGACAGTGTCGACACATCTTTAGAAATTCATCCCGCCTGTTCGTCTTCAAACCAGAAAGGTATAAATAGGGTTCTGTCTTTGTTTGTCGACACGCTTTCAAAAGTTTCGAGACCAAAACTCTTGTGTCGACATTTCTCTTCTCTAAAGACTAATTCTCCAAACCCTAATGGCTCCTAAGTTGGAAGAGAACGTTAACGAAGGCTATGAACTGGTGCGTGGCGCATTCGACGACGGTGATCAAGAAATCAAATCGGTGATAACCCTAGTCACCGATTCAGGATTGGAGTTCTTGGTTTCAGAACCAACCAAGATATGGAAGAAGGAAGTTATAGAATTTCTTACTGGAGCTTCTGTAGATGACTCAGGCTACAGAATCAAGTCAAGGGTGCATGGCACCAAGGTCAAGATTTCACCCAAGTCCTTGAGAAAGGTACTTCAGCTACCTAAAGTTCCAGAAGAAGAGGAAGTGACCACATCTAAGACCAGAGAAGCACTTACCTGGTGTGGTCTTGATCCTAAGATGAAAATAGGATCAGTTTTCAACAGGAAGGGAATGAATAATCAAGGCAAATTCCTGTCTGAAGTTGTAGGCAAAGTTATACTAAGCAAACCAGGAGGACATGACAGGGTGTCAGCCTCTATGTTCAGTATTATGACCAGAATCATCTTCAACCTCAAAACAGACTGGTCTATGATTGTATTTGAGAAAGTGAAGGAAAGTCTGAAGAAGCCCAATCTGGGCAGGATACTAAGTCTCTACCTGGCTGGATCAATTCCAGAGGTAATGAGCACTGCTGCTGGAACTAAAATCAATCACATGAGGAGAATGGATTCAAGGATATTCTCTAGATGGGAAAGAGTGCTGTCCAAAGAAGTTCCAACCCCAGAAAAGCAAGTTTCAAAGAAAGACTCTCCTCCCAGGAAGAAGAGGAAGACTGCTGCTGTGACTCAGGAGTCTTCCAGCAGCTCAGGCAGTGAAGAACATGTTGTTTTCACTCCTGATAGTCCAATAGATGTGGCTGCAGAGAAGTCACCTGCTCCACAAGAGCCAGCTGAGATCCAGGGGGAGTTGCCTCCAGCTAGCCCCAAGGATCCAAGCCAGGGGGAGCCTCCAGCTGTAGAACAACCCTCTACACTGGAGAGTGAGCAAGCTACTCTCATTATCCTAGAGGTACTTTCTGACCTCAATACTTTAGATTTTTCTATAATTGATTCTGATTTGTCTGATGTCCATCAGCAAAATCAGCAAGCACACCAAGAACCAGATGTTGTTCTTCCAGACACATCTGTAGTGATTCCTGATAAAGTGGTTGATGAACCCAGTACATCTCCTGCACAGTCTCCTCCTGAATACACAATGGAAGATCTATTTCTGAATCTAGAACAAGAGGATTTTGACATGGACAAGACTGCTGCTGATGAAGAGAAGAGTGCTGCTATTGAGGGGGAGAACTTGGATGTTCAGGAAGAGCCTATAAGGCTAGACACTGAGAAGGCACAAGATGTGCAAGCTGAAAAACCATCAAGCCCTAAGGATAGGGTGGATATAGCCAGTACTTCAGAGTCTGAGGATGATGAAACTGAGCAAGCTAAGAAGAAACAATTCTTTGTTTTTAAAAGAAGGAGTCAGAGCTACAAGAAGGCTCTACAAACAGTTGCTCAACACTCTCTAATTCAACAAGCTCCATCAACAGACTACAGTGGCTTAATGGTAGCAATGCAAGTTAAGCTGGATGAGCAAAGGAGGGCTATAGAGACATATATTGATGAAGGCCACAAGTCTCTACAATTTGATCTAGCTCAAGATATCAAATCAATAAGGTTTGAAATGAATTTGAATAAGAAGGAAATGACTGACTGCTTCCACAAGGGTGGTAATGCAGTGGTCTATCTGGCAACCCATCAAGAGAAAATAAAGTCTCAAGTAGATGATATAGCACAGAAGCAAGGCTATGTGCTGGAAAATCAATTGAGAATGAATGATAATCTGACAGCTTCTCACAATGCAATAGTCACTGAACTGAAGAGTAAGTCTGCTGAACCTTCAACATCATCTGCTGCTGCCAAAGCTGAATTTGATAAAGTATTTCAGGAAGAAATTGCTGCTGTCAAGACTGCCATTAAGGATTCACAGAAGGTCATTTCAGAACAACTTACCAAGCTTAGACCTTTCTTTAAAGAGGGAATCAGGTACTTGGACAGCCAAATCAGATTCCAAAAAGATGATGTGAGAGATCATGTAGAACAAGAAGTCATAAAGGGGGAGAGGGTGTTAGTCAAAGCTAGCTCTGACCATGCCAAATGGATTTCTAATTCCATCAGAGCTACACTGGGCTATCCTCCCCTGTGTGATGATGACAATGTAGCTGAATCTGGTATTCAAAGTGTATATCTTGGAGGAGAGCAACATGAAGTAGCTCAGGTGATCTATCCACCTCCAGATTTTGACATGGTTCATGCTGAGATAAGCACAATGTATAACCCAACTGCTGGCAAGCCAAATGTTATTCTGGAAAAGGTTGTTCAACCTATTACAGCAGCCATGCAAGAGGCTATGGACAAAGAAGAAGAGACAAGGCTGTCAAAGAAGAAGTTCAGGGAACTGGCTGAGCAAAAACCAGATTTTGAACTGTGGAGCCCTACTTCTAGGAATATCATTCTCACAGCCTGGAAAGCAGCCAAGGACAATGCACATGAGAGGAATAAATGGTTCTCAGAAGCAGAATGGAGGAAGCATGAAATCAGACAGGAAGCCATTGTCCAATATAGAAGGAAGGCTAAGTTAGGAAAGCTACCTCCTACAGCTGTGGAGCCTAGCAAGTACTTTCCTAAGCCCTATCATTATTTTGAAAGGCAGAAAATCAAGGCTGAAGAACTTAAGAAGAAGGACTCCAAAGGGAAAAAGGTTGCTGATACTGAGCCTGCTGCTGCTGCTGCTGTAAAAGCCAAAATACAAGCTGGGAAAGGCATAGTTATAAAAGAACCAGAGCAGAATTAGATTAAGATTAGACTGAAGAATGTTGTAATTTGTTACATCTAAATATCTTTGTAAATCATTGACAATGTATTGAACACAATGTTTGGACAGTTTTTGATAAATATATTTCATGATTGATTCAGTAGAATGTGTCTAATTCTTGGTTGTTCTGTAATGCTGAATGAGTATACATATGTGCTTTATTACATGTTTAAGTATACCCTGTTGATATATATCTGCTTTACATCATTCTCTAATTTTTAATTATGAGTGATGTATATCATTGACTAAGGGTTATGACTTCTCCAAATAGGGGGAGATTGTTGGGTACATTGGTCAAATGTACCTGATTTGAAGAAGCCTCACCTAACTCAATGATATGCATCATAATGTATTTGATGTTTGTTTGAGTTACTTGTGCAGGTTAGGTATTCACTAGACTGAAGCTAAAAAGTTTCTAAGTCCATGTGTCGACACCAAGAGGGAAAGTGTCGACACTTGAGAAAGCTTGTGTCGACACCCAGACAAGCAGTGTCGACACTTGGAGTCATTGTGTCGACACCTGAGAAGAAGAGTCGACACCAGACAGAAAGTGTCGACACTTGGAGCGGTGTCGACACTCAGTGAAGAAGTATGCAGAAAAGCAGTGTCGACACTTAGCAGAAGTGTCGACACCTAGAAGAGCTAAGTCTACACCAGAAAGTGTCGACACTTGAAGATGTGTCGACACTCAGCAAAAGTCTGCAGAATCTAAGTACAAGTGTCGACACTCAACACAATGTGTCGACACTATGCTGAAGAGTCAGTATTTGAAGTAAGTGTCGACACTCAACACAATGTGTCGACACTATGCTGAAGAGTCAGTATTTGAAGAAAGTGTCGACACTCAGCACAATGTGTCGACACACAACCAGGAGAGTTAACACTTGAAGAAAGTGTCGACACTTAGCACAATGTGTCGACACTTAATTGAAGACTCTACACTTGAAGAAAGTGTCGACACAAGGAGCTGTGTCGACACTTAGCAAAGAACAGAAAAATTACAAAATATTCTAAGTACAAGTGTCGACACTAAAGGAATGTGTCGACACTCAGCTGAAGAAACAAAAGTGAAGACTTGTGTCGACACCAAGAAGCAGTGTCGACACTTGACAGTTTCAACACGTGAAGATGTGTCGACACAAAGGAGATGTGTCGACACTTAGAAGAATACAGATTAAGAATGAAGTACAAGTATTTGTGTCGACACTCAATTTCAGTGTCGACACATGCAGAAGAATCTGTGTCGAGACATACAAGGAATTGTGTCGACACCTTGTAGACTTGTGTCGACACTTACACAACATGTGTCGACACTTAGTCTATAAGTGTCGACACTTAAGAACAGAAAGTCTCGACACTATCTGACAGTTAGAGAATTTCAAGAAGTGACTGGTTGACATGACAGCTGCCGATCCAGCCGGTCTACAGCAACTGTCAGAGAAATCAGAAGTTTGTTATGAACCGGACCAGCCGGTTACCATGAAGGAAGCCTATAAATAGGCATCCATAGCTTACAGAAACAGGAGTTGTGATTGAGAAACAAGAGTTACAGCTTGAGAGAATACTTAAAGTAGTTGATCAGATTAAATCAAGAAGTGATACACAGAGGATCAACACAAGAAGATCTGTCAGTCCAACTGCAGATCTAAGAAGTTGGAGAGAGAGAGCTCCAATCAAGTATTCAGTCTTTGGAACTAAGGCTGAGAAGAAGGATTCAGAAACAACTGGATCTCAAGAAGCAGAGGTCAAGGAACAACTGCAGAAGATTCAGACTAATTCAGTTCTAACTCAAGAAGCTTTGAAGGAAGCTAAGTCAGTTTGGATCTAACTGAGTTCTTCCAAGAACTCTTCAAGAAACTCTCAACTCCTCTCTTATTTTCTGAGTTGTAGAGTTAGCTATTGTATTTCTATTTTAACTTGTAGGATCCATTGGACCTGAGAGAATTGTAAGCCTATATTATAAAGGCTGAGGGTAGGGCTTGATTGCCTGAGTGTAGGAGTTGAAGAACTCTGAGTGTAGGCCTTAATTGGCTGAGTGTAGGCCTGGGCGGCTGAGTGTAGGCCTTGGTGGCTGAGTGTAAGGCTTTGGGCCTGAGGTGTAGGAACCTAGTTGGGTTCTGAGCTAGTGGAGAAGTTTGGCCGAATCTAGTACACTGCTAGATAGGCGAAGGGGGAAAGTGGATGTACCCAAAGATTGGGGAACCACTATAAAATCTTGTGTATTCTGTGCTGTGATTGTGCTGTGTTGTGAATTGCTGTGTTTGCTGTGAGAACTTATTCAGAAATCTGTGTTATAAACTGTTGTGCTGCCAACAAAGTTTTAAAAAGGTTTTGGTCACTTATTCACCCCCCCTCTAGGTGTTTAGGTACCATATCTTTCAGTTCCTGTTGAGGTTCTCAACGTCAAAGAATAGGAAGAAGGGGCCGGAGTGTCTATTCGCCATCAAGTAGAAACCGGAGGAGATGCTGGGAAGCTACGTCGACCGGTTCCAGGAAGAGATCCTCCGGGTTCATGAGGTTCCGAGGTATACTCTGATGATCACCTTCACCCTTGGCTTGAGGCACGGGTTCTTCAGCATGGAGCTGAAAAGGGTGCCCCTTTCCTTCAAAGAGTTGATGGAGAGGGCAACACATGAGATAGAGAGTGAGGTGGCCCACCAGGCGTTTGCCAAGAAGCTGGCCGAGGAGGAGGTGAAGGAGCCGGGAGCAGGAAGACAATGGAAAGAGAGGAGGAGAGAAGAGCCCCAGGGCCAGGGGATCCAGGGGTAGCAGTAAGGTTGGGGGAATCAGGAGCCGAACAACAGGTTGGGCTGGAGGCCCCAGGAGGGACCTGCCCAGGGGCAGGGGAGAGGATTTCAAGATGGGGAGAATTTCCATGGAGGCCAGGGACGGTTCAAGCCACCGACGTGGCGGCAGGGGCAGTGGGCTCCCCTCCCGCAGCAGTATAAAGCGATGTTAATCAACCTGGGAAGGGGGACGAGAAGAGGATCATGTAATGCCCTAAATTTCCTAAGGCGGAAGATGCTTCTCTGGGGGTTATCGCTCGACGGTAGCTAGTTACCGCGCAGCGGTAGCTCCAGGGTTTGCATCGAGCGCGTTGAGTTCTCGAGAAAGCGTCGAGCTCTCGAAAAAGATGTCACCGCACGACGAAAAGTTTTTACCGCACGGCGGTAGCAGGGGAATTAATCTGGCAGACCCCTCGGGAAGCTATCGCCCGACGATAGTGTTACCGCTGGCGATAGCCGGGTCAATTTAATTGTTGTGGTTCTCGGGATCCTTCCGTGCGGCGGTAGAAGTTAGCGCACGACGATAGCGGCTGGTGGCGTGTCGTAACTGACGTCCTCTATCGCGCGACGTTAGAGTCCTTTCACGCGGCGGTAGCGAATCTGAAATGACGTGGCCACGTGTCGGCCTGTGATTGGAGGGCTTGGGAGGTTTCACTCGAAACGAGGCCACATGCCGGCACCATCCTAGACCCCATTTCAGGGGGGCGGGTGCGGCGGGAGGCTGGCACCCGCCCCGGCATATCTTCGGGGGGCAGGTGCGGCGGGAGGCCGGCACCCTCCCCAGCCCCATTTTAGGGGGGCGGGTGCGGCGGGAGGCCGACACCCGCCCCGACCTATCTTCAGGGGGCGGGTGTGGCGAGAGGCCGACACCCGCCCCTGCCCAATTTCAGGGGAGCGGGTGCGGCGGGAGGCCGACACCCGCCTCGACCTATCTTCAGGGGGCGGGTGCGGCGGGAGGCCGACACCTACTCCAGCCCCATTTTAGGGGGGGCGGGTGCTGCGGGAGGCCGGCACCCGCCCCTGCCCCATTTCAGGGGGGCGGGTGTGGCGGGAGGCCGGCACCCGCCCAGACCTACCTTCGTGGGGGGGGGGGGGGGGGGGTTGAGGCGGGGGGGGGGGGGGGGGGGCAGCACCCGCCCCGACCCCATTTTAGGGGGGCGGGTGCGGCGGGAGGCCGATACCCGCCTCAGCCTATCTTCAGGGGCGGGGGGGGGGGGGGGGGGGGGGTTGCGGCGTGAGGCCGGCAATCGCCACGGGCCCATTTCCGGGGGCGGGTGCGACTGGAGGCAGACACCCTCCCCGACCTATCTTCAGGAGGCGGGTGTGGCGGGAGGCCGACACCCACCCCGACCCCATTTCAGGTGTGCAGGTGCGGCGGGAGGCCTGCACCCGCCCCGACCCCATTTCAGTGGGTCGGGTGCGGCGGGAGGCCGGCACCCGCCCCGACCTATGTTCAGGGGGGCGGGTGCGGCGGGAGGCCGACACCCGCCCCAACCCCATTTCAGGGGGGCGGGTGCAGCGGGAGGCCGATACATGCCTCGACCTATGTTCAGGTGGCCGGGTGCGGCGGGAGGCCGACACCCGCCCCGACCCCATTTCAGGGGTGTGGGTGCGGCGGGGGGCCGACACCCGCCCCTGACTATCTTCACGGGTCGGGTGCGACGGGAGTCCGGCACCCGTCCCGGTCTCATTTCAGGGGGGCGTGTGCGGCAAGAGGCCGACACCCACCCCGACCTATTTTCAGGGGAGCGGGGGCGGCAGGAGCCCGACACCCGCCCCATCCCCATTTCATGGGGGGAGGGGGGTGCGACAGGATCCCGACACCCGCCCAGGCCCCATTTCAAGGGGGCGGGTGCGGAGGGAGGCCAACACAAGCCCCGACCTATCTTCAGGGGGCAGGTACGGCGGGAGGCCGACACCCGCCCCGACCCCATTTCAAGGGGGAGGGTGTGCTGGGAGGCCGGTACCCGCCCCAGCCCTTCTTTATGGGGCGTGTGCGGCGAGAGGCCAACACCCGCCCCGACCCTTGTTAATCAGGAGAGGCTGGTGTGGTGACAAGCCAACACCGCCCCAACCTTTTTAGGGTGTTGCCCGACGACGCCACCTTTGCCTGACGACACGATGGAGCTCTCCCGGCTTGAGGGTCTGCTATCTTGCTCCTGGTGGACTGCGAATAACTGTTCAAAATAGCAAGGTTTTGTTGTTGGCAGACCATCACATGGTATTTCAGTAATTTTAGAGCAGCGAGATTACGCTATTGGCAGGTCATCCTCAAAAAATCTATAAATAGACCCTTGGTTTACCTTGGAGAGGGATCATTTTTTCACCACTCCTCATCCTCTTCCTTCATCCTCCAAGGCAACTAGCTTGACATTGGCTAGGGAGAGGAGATCACAAATGTCTTCCGGGTGTGAGGTGAGACCTCCACGCTACAACCAAGGGTCATTTTCCAAATTGAGGTGTTTCACCAAGGGTCGTCTTGGGAGAAGCAGGTGTGAGCTGCACCCCTAGATCCAAACTCTAGGTGGAACCGAATCTCGGTTTCAATATCGACATCGTGAGGATATATGCTCGACTAATATGACTAATTATAGCCGGCCAACATCACTTGATAGAATATTTGACTGATCAGACAACAAGTCCAACATAAGCTCGACATGCTTCTTGAAAGTTGATATGACACATTAAATGTTTATATATTTAGTATACATTCGCTGTGATGAGTTCTTGCAACTTAAAATGTTGCGCTAGAGTGCTCTGAGTTAGGATGCGAGTAGAATGTGATTTTGATATTCATACAT
This sequence comes from Platanthera guangdongensis, assembly GCA_039583875.1. Lineage (NCBI taxonomy): Eukaryota > Viridiplantae > Streptophyta > Magnoliopsida > Asparagales > Orchidaceae > Platanthera > Platanthera guangdongensis. The sequence goes on along the minus strand of CM077156.1, from coordinate 191,086,488 downwards.
AATTCCGCCGTTTTTCTGTGAAATATGGCGTGAGGCCCTGGCCGGACCCACCGTTATATTCCATATGACGAATGGAGGCATTACAAAATGGTATCAGAGTCAGGTTTAGATTTTTGGGAGGGAGAACATAATTGAACTCAAAAATGTCCACTAGGAATATAATACATGCACGTGAGGAGCGTGAGCGTGTAGTCAATGTACATCTACTGTTATGGACTGGCTGTTAATGGTGTTTTGTACATTGACAGGTGACGAGGAGTGGTGCTGGGCAGTCTGAGCCCCAGCATTCCGATGAGAGTGTGGCACCAGCTGAGGCGCCTACACCTCCCTCGGCGGCGACCATACGTGTGGTTGCTGAGACGGTGCTCGCAGTGTTACATGCACAACCTACTGGGCAGGCAAGGCCTGCAGGGGTGTCAGTACGGCTTGATGCAAGGCAAGAGAGTGTTGAGGTTTTGGGTGACGAGCAAAAAACTGACGAGCAATTGAAGCGGTTTATGGAGTTTCATCCACCTACGTTTGGAGGAACAGGTTCCCCAACACATGCGGAAGATTGGCTTGCAAGAGTGAAGAGGATCTTGACAGCAATCCGGACTGCGGAGGCGCAGAAAGTTACCTTAGCCACGTTTTTGTTGGAAGGAGATGCAAGGCTTTGGTGGGATGAAGTGGAATTGCACCACTTGGCAGGTCGCGGGTTAGAGGAGATCTTGATAGAAGAATTCTCACAATTATTTCTGGCCAATTATTTGCCAATGTCACAGCGGATTGCCATGTAAAACGAGTTCCAATGTCTGGTGCAGGGTGAGAATAATGTTGATACGTACCTGCATGAGTTTACCAGGCTGGGGCGCTATACGGGGTCTACTTTCGCTGAGAAGGCACGGAAGACGAATAGATTCTATGAGGGACTGCGTGATGAGTTGAGGTTGGCACTCCCGAGTTCGGTGAACCAAGGCTTCCAAGTGTTAGTAGATACAGCCTGGGCGCTGGAGAAGGATTTGAAACGGGTGCACGAGAAGAAGAGTCTGGTGGTGGAGAAGCTAGAATTCAAAGTCCCACAGTCAGAACAATCGGAGTTTCGGAGACGCGACAAGAAGAGGTTCAGGCCTGCTGAACCAACTCCTTCGATTGTTTATTTGGGAGAGACAGATGGACAAGAACGTGTTGAGACACGTACATGTTTTCATTGCGGGAAGCAGGGACATATAGCCTGTAACTGTTGGAGTGGCCTGTCAAGGAGTGAGAAAAAGATAGGCGCGTCTTATGAAGAAAAGGGTAAAGCAGTGGATGAGTCATCTGCATCCCGGACGCAACCTCGAGTGTACAATCTCGACTTGCAGGAGCTGCAAATCTAAACTGGGGAAGTACAACAGCCTCGAGTGTTCAGTTTGGAAGTACAAGAGGCTATAAAACAACTTATGAGAGATGTGGATGAGCGGAAGTAAACTGACCCGATGCAACATGTTCAATGGTTCGAAGATGTCGTCTCCATCAGACAGATGTCGGACGCCTTCAAATGCCAGCCTTTTGCCATCACTCTAAAGGAAAAGGTCAAGGACTGGTTTCACCAGCTTCCTGTGACCTCCATCTACTGTTTTGAGGACTTGTGATGCGGGTTCCTATTGAGGTTCTCAATGTCGAAGAATAGGAAGAAGGGGCCGGAATGTCTATTCGCCATCAAGTAGAAACCGGAGGAGATGCTGGGAAGCTACGTCGACCGGTTCCAGGAAGAGATCCTCCGGGTTCATGAGGTTCCGAGGTATACTCTGATGATCACCTTCACCCTTGGCTTGAGGCACGGGTTCTTCAGCATGGAGCTGAAAAGGGTGCCCCCTTTCCTTCAAATAGTTGATGGAGAGGGAAACACAAGAGATAGAGAGTGAGGTGGCCCACCAGGCATTTGCCAAGAAGCTGGCCAAGGAGGAGGTGAAGGAGCCGGGAGCAGGAAGACAATGGGAAGAGAGGAGGAGAGAAGAGCCCCAGGGCCAGGGGATCCAGGGGTAGCAGTAAGGTTGGGGGCATCAGGAGCCGAACAACAGGTTGGGCTGGAGGCCCCAGGAGGGACCTGCCCAGGGGCAGGGGAGAGGATTTCAAGATGGGGAGAATTTCCATGGAGGCCAGGGATGGTTCAAACCACCGACGTGGAGGCAGGGGCAGTGGGCTCCCCTCCCGCAGCAGTATAAAGCGATGGTAATCAACCTGGGAAGGGGGACGAGAAGAGGAGCATGTAATGCCCCAAATTTCCTAAGGCGGAAGATGCTTCTCTGGGGGTTATCGCTCGACGGTAGCTAGTTACCGCGCAGCGGTAGCTCCAGGATTTGCATCGAGCGCGTTGAGTTCTCGAGAAAGCGTCGAGCTCTCGAAAAAGATGTTACCGCACGACGAAAAGTTTTTACCGCGCGGCGGTAGCAGGGGAATTAATCTGGCATACCCCTCGGGAAGCTATCGCCCGACGATAGTGTTACCGCTGGCGATAGCCGGGTCAATTTAATTGTTGTGGTTCTCGGGATCCTTCCGCGCGGCGGTAGAAGTTAGTGCACGACGATAGCGGCTGGTGGCGTGTTGTAACCGACGTCCTCTATCGCGCGACGTTAGAGTCCTATCGCGCGGCGGTAGCGAATCTGAAACGACGTGGCCACGTGTCGGCCTGTGATTGGAGGGCTTGGGAGGTTTCGCTCGAAACGATGCCACATGTCGGCACCCTCCCAGACCCCATTTCAGGGGGGCGGGTGTAACGCCCCGAAACTCAAAGGAGCAGAGGGGAATAATTTGGGCCAGTTTGAGTTCTGGCTGCAGGCACACGGCCTGGGACACGGGCGTGTCCCAGGGCGTGTCAAGCCTGTGTCGACACTAAGGCGTGAAGTCGACACTTTGGTCTCGACATTGTGTCGAGACTGGGCACACGGCCTGCGACACGGGCGTGTCGCAGGGCGTGTCGACCCGTGTCGACACTTAGCCGTGAAGTCGACACAGTGCTTCGACGTTGTGTCGAGACACGGCACACGGCCTGCGACACGGGCGTGTCGCAGGGCGTGTCAACCCGTGTCGACACTCGTTCCGCGAAGTCGACACTTTGGTGTCGACAGTGTGTCGAGACATGGCACACGGCCTGCGACACGGGCGTGTCGCAGGGCGTGTCGACCCGTGTCGACACTTAGCCGCGAAGTGCCGAGACCTTGTACACGGCCTGGAGCCCAGGCGTGTCAAGGTGACACGGGCAAGGACACGGGCGTGTCCTAGAACCCGTGCAGTGCTCGGGTTGAAAACGGGAGAAAATCATGGGGTACACGGCCAGCTACACGGCCGTGTCAGGTGGAACACGGGCGTGTCAGCTCGAACACGGGCGTGTTCGAGACCCGTGTGAGGTTCCAGGTGATTCGATTTTGACGGCGAATGAGGCACACGGCCCTGGACACGGGCGTGTGCCAGGCCGTGTTCGGCCCAGATTGGGCATTTCAGTCCCGAATCGAAACCGTTCATTTCTTTGACTGAAGATCCAACGGCTGGGGGTTGTTCCTGAAGGGATATACCCGGGTTTTGACTTAGAAAACCCTCACTTTTTCCACTTGTTCTCTCTCCAAACCCTTGGAGAAAGAAGAGCTAAGGCAAGAAGAAGAGGAGCTAGATCCGCCATTGGAGGAGCTTCGGAGCTCCGAATCGCAAGCCGACTCCGGATCCGCGGAGGCAACGCTAGTGCGGTCAATTCCATCCGATTACTTTTCGATGGCGCCGAAGAGGAACGCAAGGGTAACGATCCTCACTTTTGAGCATGATAGCTCTCTTTCTTAGCATAGGAAGCCCTCTCTCGCGAGTTGGCGAAGAGTTGGAGGCGTTCCTTCGGGTAGATATGTAAAGTCCCCGTTGTTTAGCGTCCGTATGCGAGAACGGACATAGGCATTTTGGTTGAAGCCTACCCGGACATGTAGTTCGGATCGGTGATGTTGCATTGCATAAGGCCGGAGAAGACTCTGTGCTATTTGGTGTTTTTTGGGTTTTCTACGCGGTAGATTGCAGCAGGGAGCCTTGGGGACTAACCCAAAGGTGCACCCGGAAAACTGGGCGGACACGAGGTCTTGCCAACTTGGTGGCCTGAGAGCCAACTTGAACATAACGGGGTTATGTGACTTGTGATAGAATGGGACTCGGTGAAAGTTTGACCCGCGCATATGGCTTAAATTGCCGTTGCGATGTGAGCACGGGTTAGATGGAGCCGTACCCGCTTTATGTCGTTCGGGTTAGAGAGACCTAAAGGTACATGGCACTCGCCGTTGGCATAAATGGGGGTCTTCGGTGGTCGATGTCTTAAATTGACGTGACCAATACCATAAAGACAAATTGCTCATAGGAATGGCCGTCTGAGTGGCGGTGGTGAGTCCGGAATGTTAATGGCTTCAATTGACGTAACATCGACCGGTTCACCGAGAATGTGCCCTGAGTGCACGGGACGTGTGGCCGTACGAGCCAACGTCTGTGATGAAATGACTATGGTTATATGCATTGCTCGCTTGTGCTAATGAAATGCAGGGAAGGAGCATCGCCGCCCCGAGTTGGGGGCGGGATCGTTATAATTTGGTCAGCATTGCTGACCGTTGCTTTGTTTGCCACCGTGCGGTGGTTTGTTTGCTTGCAGGTGCAGCTGGACCAAGCGGTCAATAGCGGGCTAAAGCCATTTTTGCGAAGCTGGCCCTCGAAGGCCCAAGTGGAAATGGTTTATGTTTTATTCATGTATGGCCGGCCTGCGAGCCGAGGTTTGTAAATCATGTAAAAGACAAGTGAACCATTTTGTAAGGCCTTAAGGCCGACTTTTGAGTATTTTGTAATAACATTCCTATTATCATGTTAGTGGACATTCATGCTCTTATGTTGGGTTCTTGTTTACAACTTATACAAACTGCTTCCGCTAGAATGCTCTGTGTAGGACGTTGAGATTGGTTGGATGGTTTCCATAAGTAACCACCCGGTCTGTCTGTGGTATACGGCGTCGGGCCCCGGCCGGACCTACTGCTATATGCTATGCGACGGATAGGGGGTGTTACAGCGGGTGCGGCGGGAGGCTGGCACCCGCCCCAGCCTATCTTCAGGGGGCAGGTGCGGCGGGAGGTCGACACCCTCCCCAGCCCCATTTCAGGGGGGCGGGTGCGGCTGGAGGCCGACACCCGACCCGACCTATCTTCAGGGGGCGGGTGTGGCAAGAGGCCGACACCCGCGCCTGCCCAATTTCAGGGGAGCGGGTGCGGCGGGAGGCCGACACCCGCCTCGACCTATCTTCAGGGGGCGGGTGCGGCGGGAGGCCGACACCTACCCCAGCCCCATTTTAGGGGGGGAGGGTGCTGCGGGAGGCCGCACCCGCCCCTGCCCCATTTCAGGGGGGCGGGTGAGGCGGGAGGCCGGCACCCGCCCAGACCTACCTTCGTGGGGTGGGGGGGGGGGGTGGGGTTGAGGCGGGGGGGGGGGGGGGGGCACCCGCCCCGACCCCATTTTCGGGGGGCGGGTGCGGCGGGAGGCCGATACCCGCCTCAGCCTATCTTCAGGGGCGGGGGGGGGGGGGGGGGGGGGGTGCGGCTTGAGGCCGGCAACCGCCACGGGCCCATTTTCGGGGGGCGGGTGCGACGGGAGGCCGACACCCGCCCCGAACTATCTTCAGGAGGCGGGTGTGGCGGGAGGCCGACACCCACCACGACCCCATTTCAGGTGGGCAGGTGCGGCGGGAGGCCAGCACCCGCCCCGACCCCATTTCAGTGGGTCGGGTGCGGCGGGAGGCCGGCACCCGCCCTGACCTATGTTCAGGGGGGCGGGTGCGGCGGGAGGCCGACACCCGCCCCAACCCCATTTCAGGGGGGCGGGTGCAGCGGGAGGCCGACACATCCCCCGACCTATGTTCAGGTGGGCGGGTGCGGCGGGAGGCCGACACCCGCGTCGACCCCATTTTAGGGGTGCGGGTGCGGCGGGGGGCCGACACCCGCCCCTGACTATCTTCACGGGGCGGGTGCGACGGGAGTCCGGCATCCGTCCCGGTCCCATTTCAGGGGGGCGTGTGCAGCAGGAGGCCGACACCCACCCCGACCTATTTTCAGGGGAGCGGGGGCGGCGGGAGCCCGACACCCGCCCCATCCCCATTTCATGGGGGGGGGGATGGGGGGTGCGGCAGGATCCCGACACCCGCCCCGACCCCATTTCAAGGGGGCGGGTGCGTAGGGAGGCCAACACAAGCCCCGACCTATCTTCAGGGGGCAGGTACGGCGGGAGGCCGACACTCGCCCCGACCCCATTTCAAGGGGGAGGGTGCGCCGGGAGGCCGGCACCCGCCCCAGCCCTTCTTTATGGGGCCTGTACGGCGCGAGGCCATCACCCGCCCCGACCCTTGTTAATCAGGAGAGGCTGGTGTGGTGGCAAGCCAACACCACCCCAACCTTTTTAGGGTGTTGCCCGACGACGCCACCTTCGCCTGACGACACGATGGAGCTCTCCCGGCTTGAGGGTCTGCTATCTTGCTCGTGGTGGACTGCAAATAACTGTTCAAAATAACAAAGGTTTGCTGTTGGCAGACCATCGCATGGTATTTCAGTAATTTTAGAGCAGGGAGATTACGCTATTGGCAGGCCATCCTAAAAAAATCTATAAATAGACCCTTGGTTTACCTTGGAGAGGGATCATTTTTTCACCACTCCTCATCCTCTTCCTTCATCCTCCAAGGCAACTAGCTTGGCATTGGCTAGGGAGAGGAGATCACAAAAGTCTTTCGGGTGTGAGGTGAGACATCCACGCTACAACCAAGGGTCATTTTCCAAATTGAGGTGTTTCACCAAGGGTCGACTTGGGAGAAGCAGGTGTGAGCTGCACCCCTAGATCCAAACTCTAGGTGGAACCGAATCTCGGTTTCAACATCGACGTCGTGAGGATATATGCTCGACTAATATGACTAATTATAGCCGGCCAACATCACTTAATAGAATATTTGACTGATCAGACAACAAGTCCAACATAAGCTCGACATGCTTCTTGAAAGTTGATATGACACATTAACTGTTTAGATATGTACCAGTTGAATGTCCTGCCATCTACACTATTTCTAACAAATTAGTAATAAATAAGGATATATGCTCACTTTCATGGAGTTTAATATACAACCACATATTCGCCGAGTAGGATCTAAGGGCCTGTGACCCAGGTTTGAGTGGGCTTTAAGCTAATCATGCCAAACAAGAAGAATATGTGGAAGGGTTCCCGCCCGGGGCATGTGAGAAGGCTTGCGCCCGGGTAAGCGGGAAGCCCTCAGAGTTGGCGTTCAGTGAAGTCTTTCCACTCAACGCTCTTAACGCTTTTGGACTTGGCCGTGTCTCTTATAAGAGCAGGCGAGTGGGATAGGCAAACCCGCACTCAGCCGGATTTTGGCCTTTTGACAGGGCATGCAGAAGAGTTTCCGCCTAGATGAGCGGGAAGCCCACAGGGATCAGCAGAAGGGTTTCCGCCTAGTAGGGTCCAGAGGAAAAATTTCCAGGTTAGTGGAGGGACCTCCGTGCTGTAGCGTAGAGTCAGTTTCTTTGTTCCTTGTGTCTAGTCAGGGGTCTGGGCTTGGGAGAAGTAGTTGTTAGGTACACTCTAGGGTCCGAACTCTCGTTGGGGCCAGTTTTTGGTTCCAACATTCAACGTTCAAAAAAATAAGGTTATTTAATGCAATGTATCAGCAATGAATCAACAATGAATCTATAAAGAATCAACAATGAATCAGGAATTTTAGTAGGTATCTGGTCTATACTACAGTAATTCCGGCCGAATTCATATATTTCAACATACAAAAAACAGGATTTCAGCATCCAACAAGCATTTTAGCCGTTGATACTGAAACCATCTCAAAAAAATAAAGTATATCAGACATTATTAAGAAATTAAGAAAAATGCAACATACACAATAGGTTCGACATATCAGAGATAAATGAAAACACTCACAACCTAGGTTGGCACTGCGATGCAATGTTAGAAGGGTTTCCGGCCTGTACTAGAGTAATTCCGGTCGGATTCATGGATTTCAACATACAAAAAATAGGATTTCAACATCCAGCAAGCATTAGTCGTTGATGCTGAAACCCTCTCGAAAAAAAGAGTGCAACTATATATAGTATGGAAGAATCATGAGATTGAAAGAAAATGCAGTATACAAAAAAATTTCGGCATACCAGAGAAATAGTTCACCGTGGGATGCCGCTGTGCCGCCACTGCTTCTACGTCACTGTCCTAAATCAAAACCTGCTCCGGAGGGCGAGCGGGGAAAGACTTCGATAATGTGGGGAGAGGCCTGAAGGATCGGTGTTCCGCGCAGAGGAGGGAAGCTGTGTCGAGGAAGAAGACACGTGGATTGACGCAGAGAAAAAAACACGGGAGACTTTCAAAAAAACCCTTTTCTTGAAGAACGGAAAAAATAGTGAGGCCCGGTCCTATTTAAAAGCTCACAACTGAAATATGAGTCTAGCTCATCCAAATTTTTTTCCTAATAGGTGCCTCCAATCACCGAAAAAATATGATTTCCATCGATAAATAAATAATAAATTTAAAAGTTAAAAAATTAGTAGTAAATAAGGATATATGCTCACTTTCATGGAGTTTAATATACAACATCATATTCGCCGAGCAGGATCTAAGGGCCTGTGACCCAGGTTTGAGTGGGCTTTAAGCTAATCATGCCAAACAAGAAGAATATGTGGAAGGGTTCCCGCCCGGGGCATGTGAGAAGGCTTGCGCCCGGGTAAGCGGGAAGCCCTCAGAGTTGGCGTTCAGTGAAATCTTTCCACTCAATGCTCTTAACACTTTTGGACTTGGCCGTGTCTCTTATAAGAGTAGGCGAGTGGGATAGGCAAAACCGCACTCAGCCGGATTTTGGCCTTTTGACAGGGCATGCAGAAGGGTTTCCGCCTGGATGAGCGGGAAGCCCACAAGGATCAGCAGAAGGGTTTCTGCCCAGTAGGGTCCAGAGGAAAAATTTCCAGGTTAGTGGAGGGACCTCCGTGCTGTAGCCTAGAGTCAGTTTCTTTGTTCCTTGTGTCTAGTCAGGGGTCTGGGCTTGGGAGAAGTAGTTGTTAGGTACACTCCAGGGTCCGAACTCTCGTTGGGGTCAGTTTTTGGTTCCAACATTCAACGTTCAAAAAAATAAGGTTATTTAATGCAATGTGTCAGCAATGAATCAACAATGAATCTATAAAGAATCAACAATGAATCGGGAATTTTAGTAGGTATCTGGTCTATACTACAGTAATTCCGGCCGAATTCATATATTTCAACATACAAAAAACAGGATTTCAGCATTCAACAAGCATTTTAGCCGTTGATACTGAAACCATCTCGAAAAAATAGAGTATATCAGACATTATTAAGGAATTAAGGAAAATGCAACATACACAATAGGTTCGACATATCAGAGATGAATGAAAACACTCACAACCTAGGTTGGCATTGCGATGCAATGTTAGAAGGGTTTTCGGCCTGTACTAGAGTAATTCCGGCCGGATTCATGGATTTCAACATACAAAAAATAGGATTTCAACATCCAGCAAGCATTAGCCGTTGATGCTGAAACCCTCTCGAAAAAAGAGTGCAACTATATATAGTATGGAAGAATCATGAGATTGAAAGAAAATGCAGTATACAAAAAAATTTCGGCATACCAGAGAAATAGTTCACCGTGGGATGCCGCTGTGCCGCCACTGCTTCTACGTCACTGTCCTAAATCAAAACCTGCTCCGGAGGGCGAGCGGGGAAAGACTTCGACAATGTGGGGAGAGGCCTGAAGGATCGGTGTTCCGCGCAGAGGAGGGAAGCTGTGCCGAGGAAGAAGACATGGGGAATGACTCAGAGAAAAAAACACGGGAGACTTTCAAAAAAACCCTTTTCTTGAAGAACGGAGAAAATAGTGAGGCCTGGTCCTATTTAAAAGCTCCCAACTGAAATATGAGTCTAGCTCATCCAATTTTTTTTCCTAATAGGTGCCTCCAATCACCGAAAAAATATTATTTCCATCGATAAATAAATAATAAATTTAAAAGTTAAAAAAATTAGTAATAAATAAGGATATATGCTCACTTTCATGGAGTTTAATATACAACTCCATATTCGCCGAGTAGGATCTAAGGGCCTGTGACCCAGGTTTGAATGGGCTTTAAGCTAATCATGCCAAACAAGAAGAATATGTGGAAGGGTTCCCGCCCAGGGCATGTGAGAAGGCTTGCGCCTGGGTAAGCGGGAAGCCCTCAGAGTTGGCGTTCAGTGAAGTCTTTCCACTCAACGCTCTTAACGCTTTTGAACTTGGCTGTGTCTCTTATAAGAGCAGGCGAGTGGGATAGGCAAACCCGCACTCAGCCGGATTTTGGCCTTTTGACAGGGCATGCAGAAGGGTTTCCGCCTAGATGAGCGGGAAGCCCACAGGGATCAGCAAAAGGGTTTCCGCCCAGTAGGGTTCAGAGGAAAAATTTCTAGGTTAGTGGAGGGACCTCCGTGCTGTAGCCTAGAGTCAGTTTCTTTGTTCCTTGTGTCTAGTCAGGGGTCTGGGCTTGGGAGAAGTAGTTTTTAGGTACACTCCAGGGTCCGAACTCTCGTTGGGGCCAGTTTTTGGTTCCAACATTCAACGTTCAAAAAAATAAGGTTATTTAATGCAATGTATCAGCAATGAATCAGGAATTTTAGTAGGTATCTGGTCTATACTACAGTAATTCCGGCCGAATTCATATATTTCAACATACAAAAAACAGGATTTCAGCATCCAACAAGCATTTTAGCCGTTGATGTTGAAACCATCTCGAGAAAATAGAGTATATCAGACATTATTAAGGAATTAAGGAAAATGCAACATACACAATAGGTTCGACATATCAGAGATAAATGAAAACACTCACAACCTAGGTTGGCATTGCGATGCAATGTTAGAATGGTTTCCGGCCTGTAATAGAGTAATTCCGGCCGGATTCATGGATTTCAACATACAAAAAATAGGATTTCAACATCCAGCAAGCATTAGCCGTTGATGCTGAAACCCTCTCGAAAAAAAGAGTGCAACTATATATAGTATGGAAGAATCATGAGATTGAAAGAAAATGCAGTATACAAAAAAATTTCGGCATACCAGAGAAATAGTTCACCGTGGGATGCCGCTGTGCCGCCACTGCTTCTACGTCACTGCCCTAAATCAAAACCTGCTCCGGAGGGCGAGCGGGGAAAGACTTCGGCAATGTGGGGAGAGGCCTGAAGGATCGGTGTTCCGCGCAGAGGAGGGAAGCTGTGCCGGGGAAGAAGACACGGAGATTGACGCAGAGAAAAAAACACGGGAGACTTTCAAAAAAACCCTTTTCTTGAAGAACGGAGAAAATAGGGAGGCCCGGTCCTATTTAAAAGCTCACAACTGAAATATGAGCCTAACTCACCCAAATTTTTTTCCTAACAGGTGCCACTAATCAACTAAAAAAATATGATTTCCATCGATAAATAAATAATAAATTTAAAAGTTAAAAAAAAAATAAACTATACCAGCTCACCTATCCCGGTGAGTCTAATCTTTCTTTTCTGAGCCGTCGGATCCGATCTTAAACGCACTCTCTCTACCGTCGCTATTTCCAACCTAATGGTAACATGTTCCATAAAATCCTTGTGATACCCCAAAAAATCCCCAAATCCCCAAATCCCCAAATCCCCAAATCCAGTTCCATTCCCAGATCGCTCCTCCGCCATGACCACCGACGCCGCCTCCCCAATTCCCACCGCCGCCGCTGTCGCCGTCGCCGTCTCACCCAACGTCTTCCCCAAAGCTCACCACCACCCTCCGTACGAAAACGTAAGCTTGCCCTACATTCTCTCCTCTCCTCCCTCCTCCCCATCTGACTACTCCGTTCCTCTTCATCTAGATGATACTAAGTGCAATCGAAGCGCTCAACAGTCGGAAGGGCTCAACGACGCAGGCTATCTCCGACTACATCGTCGGACATTACTCCGGCCTCGCCCCAACTCACCCCACCCTCCTCACTCACCACCTGGATCGCCTCATTTCCAAAGGCGCCATCAAAATGCTGAATTTTTCCTACAAACTGTCCGACGGATCCAAAAAATCCAGTCTCCCTAAGAAGCCAACCGCTCTTCCTGAACCAGCCGCGGCCGCACCGGTGGAGCATAAAAAGCGCGGCCGGCCTCCAAAGCTGAAGAGAAAGCCAGGCCGGCCGCCGAAGTCCACCGCCCCACTTTCTCCGGCGTCAATTTATATTATCCCACAGGGCACTCATCTCCATTCCGATATCCTACAGAAATTTCCAGGCGCAGCTGCCATTGTTCTTCCAAAGAGCCTTTTGAGTGAAAGAACTGCCTGCAATTCCATTATAATATTTCCTAACGTGATTCAGTCTCTAGTTGACGCCTCAGCATGCAAGAGGAAGCCAGGGAGACCCAGAAACGTCGACAAAAGGAGGCCCGGTCGGCCGAGGAAGAAAGCTTTGGAACTGAATCAGAATCCGGCGGGCGGTGGAGATGGCGTGAATCCTGAGGCGAAAGGGCCTGGCCGACCATGGAAGATCAGAGACATGTTGGTTCCTGGAATTACACAGACTGCATTGACTAATGGAAGCAAAATTGCCATTGATGAGCTTGAGGCAGTGAAAAAGGCTGTGGATTTGGGTATATCTGAAAGTGTTCATGGGACAGAGGAGACCCCCAGATTGAACAAGAGGAAATCTGCTGGGCGTCCAAAAAAGAGGCCGTTGATTGAAGGTTATCCTCCTGTAACATGAATGTGTATATATTCTTTAGGCCATGAATATGCAGTTGATTGTGTGAGAAATAGTGATGACTGCATGAATGATGTGCTTGTTATGTTTGGTTTATCTTATCGCTGCTGCTAATCACACTGAGTTCCTAAGTCTTCATTTGTTTAGGTATTTTCATGCCAGTGTTTAGGGCAGACGCCGCCAGACAGCGGCAAAACAAATGGCGCCTCACGGCATTTGCTGCGTCTCCTCCCGCAGCAAGGAGGAAAAGCCCCCAACACTTCCGTTTTGATCCCCGCCTCCCCAAATGAGGCCTAAGATGGCTTCTCTAGATTGACTAATACTTTTGTGGAGTCTGTATATATATAATTTTAAATAAATGCAGTTATTATTCTCAAATCACATTTGTGCACATCAAAAATTTCACATTTTTTTTGAGTGTTTATGATTTTATGTGATTTTAAAGGTGATGAATATATGCTATGTGCAAGTCATGCACATTCAAAACAGTTATGTGCTGACCAAATTTAACAGTTTCCTAAGTTTAACCGTTTCTTATGATTTTTTTAGCTTGACTTAACAGTTATTCTTGTATTGCAAGTAGTTGGAACTTGCCTATTACAGTATCTTTTTAAAAGTCTCTATTTACAAACAAAAGCTCCATGGACGATTCTGCGGTGAGCTATCCTCTGACTGCAGCTCCTCTTCCAAACAGAAATTTTTTAGGCAAAATACTCATTTCAGTCCTTAATCTTAATTTCTTTTAATATTTCAATTTTCAATCTTTTATTTTGATCAAATCAGTTCTCAACTTTATCATAACTTTAAATTTTAGTCCTATTTAACTAGCTAAATGAGCCATGACATTAAAAGAACAGAAAAGTTGCGGAGAAAAAAAACTGAATATTGTGGAAATATTAAAGGGATTAAAAAAGCTGAACATAACTCATATTCTTGAATTTTCTTCATCCATTTACATGTAAAAAATTTGAACATTGGCGAAAAAATTTTCAGTCTTAATTAACATGTTCAACATTGCCAAAAAAATCTTAATATTGTAGAAATAAATGACAAAATGAGCCAAAATCTGAATATTGTCAAAAAATCAGTCAAAATTATATTGTTCAACATTAAACTCTCGTTACCTATTGGATTTGGGTTCTAATAGGCCCTGCAGAGGTTTATTAGAAACTCTGATGATTAAAACAAAGAAACCCAAAAATAGAAATTAGAGATCAATGTTCTTACATGAATATCTAAAACATCAAAACCTCAATACCTGAAATCGCAGCAACAAGGATAATTTTTAAAACTTATATCGTAAAGACATGAAATGTCAAAGACTACTTTACTCATAATGAAAGGTTGGAGATTAAAATATTAAAGACATGAAATGTTAAGAACTGCAATAGATATTTATGATACGGTTGGAGACTGATTTGATCAAAATGAGAGGTTGAGAACTGAAATATTAAAGGGAATAAAGGTTAGAGACTGAAATGAGTATTTTTTCAACTTTTTATATACGTGCAACACATACAGAGAATCATGCGGAAAATTCAAATTTCAGTTACATTTTTTTTACAAAACAAATTATGAAATATTGATTCATGTATTTATTTTTATGATCATTTTAAACACTCATGTATATATTTTGAGGTGTAAATATATTTATAAAAAATAATTTTTTTGAATTATATTTACAATTGTATTTACAACTAAAAATATAGTTTATTTGCAACTGGAAATGGCGTTGCAGTTGTAATTATGCACTAAAAAAATTGTCAGGCATGATTCTTTTTGTGTGTTGCACGTTGCAGTTGTAATTGCAAGTAGTTGGACCCCGCGTGGCTAGCCCGCGCGGCCGCACCCTGCGCGACCCTCTTGTGGGGTTGCAGGGTTGCGCCCCACGCGGCAAGGCCGCGAGGCTGAGCACCTTGTCCGGGCCGCCCGAACCGTCTGAGGGAACTTCCGTCATTTTGATAAAATTGGTGATACATGTGATCGAAAAGGAGTGATGTCTTTCGTTAACACAAATTACTCCTCAGCGCAAATATCATCATGACCCTCCAGAAAATTATAAATAAGCCCCGACCTTCATTTGAAGACAAACGACTCCCGAGACAAGAGAAAACTCTGAGGTTTTTGAGTGATATTGTGAAGTTAGGTTGATTCTCCGATTAGGAATTCGCTCTGCTTTTCTTCTTGCAGTAAGGTTTCAACAAGCTCCAGGCTACATCAACTGCCTCCGCGAGAGCACTCTCATCAAAGCTCCACTTCAACGAGAGCGCTCCCTTCAAAAGTTTCGCGGACTTAGAGAATTTTTCAGCCGAAACACTCCCACTATGGTTCCGTGAGCTCAACAACATTCCATCAAGGCTCCGAAGACTTCCGCTTTTTCCTCATTTTCTGTACTTTACCATTGTAACGGAGTAGCGACCTGTCGCCCTCCGAAATCAAATCTCCAGCTATATAATTTCCAAGGAACCAGTGGATTTTGGCTCGACACAGATTCAATCACGTGGTTTTTCACCCTTTCCGGGTTTTATACGTCAAAAAAGCTTCTTGTCATTTGTTGCGATTTACTTTAACTGTTTGCGCGCCCGGTCCGATTCCGAGCTAAGGCCGTCTGATTTCTCCGGATCAGGAAAAAACTGGGTGAGCCACAACAATCCTGAAGTGATTTGTTCAATGCTTGAGCTCTCAACTTAGATCCACTGAAGGATGCGATGCACCAAGTTGATCTCCGAGTGTTCAGAATTGGTTGTATAGCAAGGCTCAATGTTGATTGTAACAACCATTCATCATGTGATCTTTTCCCGATTGCTCCGCCGCCCAACTCCTACTCTTCCTACTTCAGCGGCATCAAGGAGCGGCTGAAGTTTCCATCACCACCGCGCCACATTCCTACCGATCCACCGCGTCCCCCGGTATTCTAGGTTGTCGCTAAGCCTCCATCGGCCCACTCCTACGAAAAAATTCGGAAGCATTAAACTTCATTTTTTTTAACAAACTGATTTGTGGATAACAAAAATATCTGTGAATCTTGACTGGGCTTGGACGAGAGGTTCGTTCCTTGCCTACTTCTCCGATGGTGGCGGTGACAAGCTCTCGTGCGATTGACCACAAATCGCTTCTGTGAACAGTTGTTGTGCATCTGTTCTTCTACAACGTATTTTTCGAACTTATATCTCTTAATTTTGAGTATTGATTAATTTACTATGCCAAAAGATTGTGCGAGGTGCATATTATCTTGTGATCTTGTATGTAGTTATACCTGGTGAATGCATTTCCGCGACTGAAAATCCCCCAAAAAATAATTTACTAACTGCTATGCAATAAGCACAATGTTTCTCACCATTCACAGACAAATGATATTTGTAGCACCAAAAAATATGTTGGTACCCTACAATGTTATTCACAGACAAACAAATATGCAATGATGCTGAAGGGTAGTGCTCACAATAAATAGAAGATATACAAAAAAACAAATCATCAATAATGTTGTTATTTCATGTGACTTTACATGACAACACAAATCAAATAGCATGTGTTTTCACGTAAAACTACAGTATGAGGAAGAAAACAAACCAATGGAGAGTAGAAGTTGGTGTTTTGTTATTTCTTTACCACATATTTGAGATGAACCCTCAATTTTTTCTTGATAAGAATGAGCGGGAGTTGAGGATTCATTAGACTCCGTTTGGCACAGCGGTGACGGTCATAAACACATGGGTTAAACCGTCTTTCGTTAACGATCTAAAAACTTCATCTGTATGACTGTTTAACCCTCATGTTCATGACCGTCACCACTATGCCAAACGGAGCCTAAATCAACTTAAATAATTAGGCCTAGGCTATTGATGATGATGACTAAGATTATTAACCCATTATTAATTTATTTTTTGTTTCTAAATGCGACACATTTACATGCTCAAACAAGTTTATTTCAAACCAAACAACGTGCCCTAAACTCACCAAAATCTTTGGAGCAAGCACATATTTAGCAAAACAAGCGGTGACATAACAATTCCTTTTTAGAAGTTGGCTTCTTATTTAGACACAAATCGCCAACAATACATAAGGAACAGTGGCATCATAGCATAAACAATGATGGGCAAATCAACAACCTGTGGGTAACAACATTTTCATTTGTCTCCAAATTGACACGAATGACTGAGATCATTTCACCAATGCTAGGACTGTAACTTTAGCCTCAATGATACACGTGTCATTGAAGATAAACCCGAGTGCCGGGTCATTAAAATCTTTTAGTGATATGAAGTCTTTCCTTCCCCATCCGGGATGAGCACACTTGAACACTTCAGTATCTGTCGCAGAATCAGAGATTTGTAATTTTTAGAATGATCTGTGTCATCGAATAAGTTGACTAGCGCTTAAAATGAGATTATTACTTCAATAGTTCTAGCTATACATATTAGTGATATTTTCAATTGCATTGTCATCTATTTTTGTAATTTTTATAGAATGATATAATTTGATAGAGGTAATCTTATTTAATTCACTGCAATGCTAAAAAAACTGATGAAAATACTTAGAAGATAAGGTCTGTGATTAGTAGAACAAATACTGAAAAATGTTATCTAACTTTAATTAGTTTGTAATGTGAAAATGCTATAAGAATTAATTGGGAAGGATAAAAAAGGCTCAAGTGTTACTAACAAAAAGTTGAAAAATTGAAGAATAGTTTTTATTGAAAAAGTTATTCTGATATTGAGAATCTCATAGTAACATTATACTTTTTAAGTTCTTGGGACTCTTCACCTAGCATCAATTAGTTTTAGGGTTGGATGTTTGTATTCTATAGACTTAAAATCACAAGCTTTCTAAAATGAAAAGGGAATGTGAATTCACAAACCAAAGCACATATCTTTGTATGTAAACTTACATGTCTTTTTCTTATGATTTCCTTCAATTTGATCAACGATGCTTAAGGTGAATTCTGCAGAGACTTTCATGGCAGATGTGTCGTGGATGGACCCATGATAATACATGTATAAAGACACATTGCTGCCCTTAACCTTAATGTCACTTTTTTGATCCCCTTCTGGGTGGATTAGAATAGACCTCCATGTGGAAAAGCAAGTCAGTAAAAAAAATCAAGTTAGTGAAATATAGAATTAAAAAGAATTTCAAAAAATGCAAAGTAAAAGTTTACAAACAACTTTTGAGTCATTGCACTAAAAAACTTCTGTTTGCAAAACAATGGCCATGCGTCTTTAATTAACAAGGCATTGCATTATAAGTAATGCGAATCTAACAAGTCTCATTACATTTGTAGGAGTTGTTTGGATTGTATCATGCTCAAAACCCGCTTCAAAGAATATTGAATTGTGACTCTTATGCAACAATTTACCAACCAGGTTTAGGATTGAGATCGCCACTTGACACCCTTGGATAGGCTTACTCGATCGGATGATCAATCCTCCAATGGACACTCAATTCCCCCGACTAAAGGATTTGCTTAATGGTGTAGCATCACCTTTTATGTCTTGCTTTCGGTTCACCTCTTTTCATTCTTTATCCTCATAGTAATTCTATTTACTTTGTCCTACTGATACATCTTATGACTTTTATTAGACATGTACAAATCATAGGTTTAAGTTTCATGAACTTGTCTTTAGTAAGCGGCATTCTCCTCGACTCAACATCCACCAAATAAAACGGTTTATTTCTATATTTATTCTAGTTATAGTACTACATAATGCCTAAATCTCTCCAAAATATTGCACTAAAGTGATATAAACTCAACACAATCTCCCACCAAACTTCTTTAGGTCTAATTCTTCCAAAGAGAACCCTCCCACCCTTCCCAACAATCCTTATATAAAAGGACGACGACACACCTAATAAGACAATGTGTTAACGTATGTATCAAAAATGTGAAAAACATCATACTATACTGTTCGAAATATTGCACTAAAGTGATATAAACTCGACACAATCTCCCGCCAAACTTCTTTAGGGCTAATTCTTCAAAGAGAATCCTCTGACCCTTCCCAACAATCCTTATATAGAAGGGTGGCAATAGGACAAATAAGATAATGTGTTAACGTATGTATCAAACAAGTGGAAAACATCATACTATACTACTCGAAATATTGCACTAAAGTGATATAAACTGGACACAATCTCGCACCAAACTTCTTTAGGGCTAATTCTTCCAAAGAGAACCATCTGACCGTTCCCAACAATCCTTATATAGAAGGACGACGATACACCTAATTAGACAATGTGTTAACATATGTATCATAAAAGTGAAAAACATCATAATATACTATTCGAAATATTGCACTAAAGTGATATAAACTCGACACAATCTCCCGCCAAACTTCTTTAGGGCTAATTCTTCCAAAGAGAACCATCTATCCCTTCCCAACAATCCTTATATAGAAGGATGGCGATACGCCTAATTAGGCAATGTGTTAACATATGTATCAAAAAAGTGAAAAACATCATACTAGTTATACTGTTCGAACACATAATAAAACCATACTCATAAGTAAATTAAACATAATAGCAGGAAAACCCTTACCATAGATAGTCCCCCGCAGTAAATTTCTTCTCATGGCTGGTTTTCTTATCCAACTTTGAGAAATTTTCAATCTTCCATGAATAGTCATGGCTGACCTTCTCCACCGGATGCATGCATTCAGTGGGTGTCTGAATGGGAACCATCTGGAAAATCTTGACCCCAAACATACAACTATCTTTCACGAGATACCCATTCGAAGAATCTCTGAACGTTTTTAGGTCAATCATGCTTCGAAAGCCCATTTCATCTTGTACCTGCCCAAAATTCTCCCCTACAACAAATGAGAATTTGACAATTTTATTCTACCTCTCACAAGTTGAGCTATTAATATTTGGAAGACAATGATAGAAAACAATTGAACTTTACAAATTTTAATTGTAATTTGACCATTATCTATGGTAAAATTTGCTGCTAGAAAGTCAAACCTTTTTCTGATAATGTGCTTCCAGTATTCTGGTCAAATAGGAACAGTTCATAGGATACTTTGAACACTGCCTCGGTTGGATGTGAGGCTGCTCGTGATAGCATTAAGTAAAGACTTATTTGACCATTCACAATATTTCCATTTGGATAAAGTATGAGTTTCCTGTATAGAAGAAGTATGAATACACTAATTCGAATATACATAGAGTCATGGATATTGAAATGAAATTTATGAAAAATAGTAGATGAAGAGGCTGACCATGAATAGCCTTTGGACTCGAATCTCCCGGAAGCCAACCTGCTATCGTTATCGCCGGTGACTTTTGAAAATGATTTTATCGTCCACAAAAAGTCATAGGCAGATGAATTTTTAACAATAAATTCACTTGCAAGCCCTGCCAAAATTCATGAAAATACAATGCCTTCAAAATCTTCTTCTATATGTATGAAAAATAACATGCTTTTCATTCCTTTGAAAGTGAGTGGGATATATGAGCATACTTAAGAAATGCATAAGTGATGATGCTTTCATAAAATTGTATAAAATTTGGGACTGCAAATAATCTTTTTCACATGATCTCTACTAACTTAGTAGAATCATGAGTTTGACCGCCACACATGCGATCGTCACACGGGATCTTTGTGCACCGCCCGATCCTCCACCCTAATCGGCTGCCGGTGCCTCCATCGCCGCGGCCGCCTCCCGCGGCCGCGGGGTGCCGCTTGGAAGGGGGGTGATGCACCCGGCGCCCCTCCCCGCGTCCGCCTCCCGCGGTCGCGAGCTCCACCCGTAAGGGGTGACAGTGCCTGGCCGCACCTCCCTACCGCTTCTCCCGCCGCGGTCGGCTGCCCCGCCGGCCGCGGATCATCCTTTCCCCTCCCCGGCGACCGTTTGTCAGGGAGATAACTGCTCTTTTGTTGCAGGCTCTTCCCACCGTCCGATCATTCGACTACGATTGCCACCGCACATTTCACGGATAATGTTAAGGTATTTAATATATGTTTGCGCGTGTCGAGACCGACTCGGAACGATCTAATGAGTTACGTGTCACTAGAATGTAACGACTCTACGCTGGAGATACTATATAAGGCCATTCCACACCGATGAGCCTTAGTGGACTATCTTGAGCGAAGCCGTCTAACATTCTCAAGATATTTTTTGCGCTCTGCTTAGGGTTTTTTTCGTCCTCCGCTTTCTCATTCTCTCGATCGAAAATCTTCTCGTCGCCTCCGTCAGGAATCGCAAGGGAGAAAAAGATTCGTGCTTCCGTCGCCGCTCACGATCGGAAGATAGCAAAGCCCTTGCAGATCTGTCGCTCTATAGATCGCGTCGCCGCACTCGGTTTGCGATTTCACAGATCGCTGCCTTTTCCGTTCGTGAAGGTGCAGTTGCGATCTAGAAGAAGAAGGAACATAAGGTTTTCTTCTTGCGGTATTATTGCGAAATAGTATTGCCGTCCCGGAAGCCATCGGAAAGAAAAAATAAGATCCCCGATCGGAGAAATTGCTAGTGCCCCTCCGGTGTTCGTTCTCGTTTGAGTCCTGATCGGAGAAATCGCCAGTTTATGTTGCCGATCTAAGGTATCGCCGCTCCTAATCGCGAAGATCTGTGTCGATCTGTCCTCCGCTGGTGTCGCTCCTGCAAATCGGAGAAGTATATCGGTATCTCTGCTCGTCCCTGCAAAAAAAAATTTCCTCTGGGATTTGCCTGAAGAAGTAGATCTTGATTTTGCTTGGTCGTTTTTCATTGTTTTTGCGCCAGAGCCCTCTGATATGGTTTATTTCCACTAAAGGAAAAGTTGTTGTTGAGATCAATTTTGTCGATCTCTGTTGGAGAAGATCTGCTCCATAGGAATTTGAGATCAGAGGATATTGCCTCTGCTGTTAAGAAAACCACCTGCTAGCAAGTATCTTGGAGGAGGGATATGTTATCTTTCTGGCTTGGGGGAGAACTTCTGTGAGATCCATCTCTTGGTTCATTGCTGGATATCCAGATCCTAGAGAAGAAGATCTCATCATTCTTGTTCTCAATCAGATTTTCTGGCGATTTTCTATCAAGTGGATTTTGATTTCGGTAACTGCATTCAACTATATAGGAGGTGCAAATTATTATTACTGGATTGGATCCGAAGTGTTGGACTTGTCTTCACACGGCTCAGGTGATCTCGTTCTAGCATTTTTTATTTCTGTTTAAATCTAGAATTATGTCAAAGAAAAGCGCGCTCGATACCATAAAATTGCAATAATTCGACGCCTCCGACTTTCTCAGTTGGAAAATTCAAGTCCAACTAGAAATGAAGGAACACGAGATTTTTTATACTGTTCAGAGCGATTTTGCTTCTACTGTCGAGGACGTGGACGAGTACCAGTGGAACAAGGATGAAGATTTCTGCAGGGATTACCTGTTAAATTCTCTGAATCCCCGGCTCGCGTTGACCTACCACGCTTACAAATCTGCAAAGGAGATATGAGATCGACTGAACGCGCATTTCCAGAAGGAGGAAGGATTGTCAAAGTCGCTCATTGGAGAGAAGTTCTTCAACTTCAGATTCAAAGCGAACGTGTCTATCACTTCTCAACTCTTGGAGCTGGTCAATCTTCGTCAGAAGCTGGATGATGATCATTCGAAGATGGATGACAGTCTCTTTGTGTATATGATCCTGAGTAAACTGCCTCCTGAGTGGCTCTTTTTCAAGACCGAGATGCACCGATTGAAAGAGAAGATCAGTTTGGACGAACTCAAAAGGTTCATCCATATTGAGGACCAAAATATTGCTGGGAAAAGCTTGGAGCAGGTTGCGCAGCCCTCACAGGCTGTCAACTTCGTTTCACGTCCTAGTAAGCCTTCTCGGAAGCCCCCGACACCTAAGGGTGATATTCCAGCACCGTTGACGGTCAAAAAGCCTTCTCTCAAAAGGAAGAAGGGCAAGTGCCACAACTGCGGCAAATGCGGTCACTGAGCCGCCGAATGCAGGGGTACGAAGAAGCTAAAGGAGGATGCCCCACAAAATATGGCGCACATGGTGGTCGACAACTCCGATCCTAAGTCCTTCGTGGCTATGATTGAGAGTAGTCACCGCAGTGCGTCTTCTGAGTGGTGGCTGGACAGTGGTGCTACCTGTCACGTCACAAATGACAGGGGTCTTCTCTCGAAGGTCACAGCGGTCAAGGACAGAGTCAAAAATTGCAATGGAGGAGCGACTGATGTTACTCATGCTGGGACTGCAGAGCTAGTGCTCTCTCCAGGTAAAACTTTAATTTTACAACATGTTAAAGTAGTTCCTAATTTAACTAAAAATTTGATTTCTATGAGTTTGCTTGATAAAGCTGGAATGTCTTTCACAACCGTGAACAGTAGAATGACATTAACTGTTAATTCTCACTATTTTGGTTGCGCTTACCTGATCAATAATATGCATAGACTCAGCCTAGATAACGAGTGCATAAATCAAGTAAGTTCAACTCTAATTGATCCAAAGTTATTACACAATAGACTTGGACATATCCACTATAAGAAAATGTGAGATCTAGCTAAAAGTCAAAACATTCCATTAGATCTTTCTATTCAATTTGATAGGTGTGAGATTTGTGCCCAGACTAAGATCACTAGAAACCCTTACAATATAGTTTCTAGAAGCACACAACTTCTGGAGTTGATACATTCCGACCTCTGTGACTTTCGTAGTCACGCCACTAGAGGGGGAAGAAAGTATCTAATTTCATTCATCGATGATTTTTCCAGATATTATCATGTTTACATATTGAAATCGAAAGATGAGACATTCGAGACCTTTAAGATCTTCAAATCTCGGGTAAAAAATCAATTTAATCTAAAGATTAAGAGACTTATAAGTGATCGAGGAGGAGAGTACACTACAACTGGGTTTAAAGACTTTTGTGCCTCTGAGGGTATAATCCTAGAAACCACAGCTCCTTACTCACCTAGTCGAATGGTGTTGCTGAGCGTAAGAATAGAACTTTAACAGAAATGTTGAACTCTATGCTCCTCACAGCTGGCATGCCTAATTCTTTTTGGGGGGAAGCAGTCCTAACTGCAAATCACATTCTAAATCGAGTGCCTCACTCAAAGCTCAACTCTACTCCATATGAGTTGTGGCATGACCATCCTTGTAGATATGACACTCTAAAGACTTGGGGTTGTATCGCTTATGTAAGGATACAAGACCTTAAGAGACCAAATGTGGGACCTAGAACAACGACCTGCGTTTATCTAGGTAGTGCAGAAGATAGTGCAGCTGACAGGTTTCTGGATCTATCCACTAATACAGTGATAGAGTCTAGAGATGCTATTTTCTTTGAACATAAATTTATCAAAGATCATGACTTGATCGTCTCCGGGTCTACTGACATGATTTCAGAATCTACTATAGAACCTGAAGTTGGCCCCTCTAGCACTGCTCCCCAACCTCTAGAGGTGGAACCTGTTCCTCTTAGAGTATCTACAAGAGACAGAATCTCTAAGGATTTTGGTGAGAATTTCGTCACCTACCACTTAGAGGATGATCCATTCTCCTATCAGGAAGCAATGCGATCTAGAGATGCGTTAATGT
The DNA here is from genome assembly GCA_039583875.1 of Platanthera guangdongensis. Lineage (NCBI taxonomy): Eukaryota > Viridiplantae > Streptophyta > Magnoliopsida > Asparagales > Orchidaceae > Platanthera > Platanthera guangdongensis. The sequence goes on along the minus strand of CM077156.1, from coordinate 191,062,207 downwards.
GGGCTGAAGCCATCGATGAGGAGATGAACTCGCTGCTACAAAACAACACTTGACATCTAGTTGACCTGCCGAAAGGAGTTAAAGTCTTAGGATGCAAGTGGATACTGAAGAAGAAATTGCACAGTGATGGGTCTATAACCAGATATAAAGCACGTCTAGTAGCTAAGGGTTATAAACAACTGGGGGGAATTGACTATTTTGACGTCTATTCACCTGTGTGTCACCTATCCACTATTAAGATTCTTCTTGCCATAGCTTCTATCGAGAACTTTATAGTTCATCAGATGGATGTAAAGATAGCCTTCTTAAATGGAGAGCTTGATGAAGAGATCTACATGACACAACCTGAAAGTTATGTACATAAGGATCTAAGAGACAAAGTGTGCAAGCTCGATAAATCGATCTATGAGCTTAAACAAGCACCTAAGATGTGACACATTAAATTTGATCAAGTGGTAAAGAGCGTTGGATTTCAGTCCAGTCTCTCAGACAAGTGCCTCTACTACCGCTCGATGGCAAATCAAACAGTCATCATATGCCTATATGTGGATGACAAGTTGATTCTGGGGTCAGATCTTGCCGCAGTGAGGGATACTAAATCCGCTCTCGCGAAAGCATTTGACATGAAGGACCTTGGTCCTGTAGATACCCTACTAGGTATGAAAGTTAGAGTAGACAAGGGACGTGTCACTCTAAGTCAAGCTCATTACATTGAGCAGATCCTCACTACCTGGGGTTATAAAGACTGTCGGCCTGTTGAAACACCAATCGATCCAAATGTCAAGTTGAGTCCGAATGAAGGGACCAATGTTGATCAAGTAAAATACTCAAAGATCATTGGAAGTCTCATGTATGCCACAAGTTGCACTAGACCAGACATTGCTTTCTCGGTAAGCATGCTAAGTCGTTTTACCAGTAGTCCAGGCAAAGAGCATTGGGATGCCTTAGATCGGCTGATGAGGTACCTGAAAGGTACTAAAGACCACGCTTTATGCTACACTGGTTACCCTCCTACGTTGGAAGGATACTCTGATGCCTCCTGGTGTTCAGAAGTTGGGAACAGCAAGTCCACTAGTGGATTTATTTTCACTTTGGGTGGCGCTGCAGTCACTTGGAAATCCAAAAGACAGACTTGTATAGCTTTGTCGTCTATGGAAGCTGAGTTGTTTGCCTTAGCCTCAGTTGACGAATAGGCCGATTGAATCAGAAATTTGATTCTAGACATTCCCTTGTCTAGACTTCAAGTCAATTCTTTGAGCATGTATTGTGATAATCAAGCAGCAGTTCAAGTCGTGAAAAATGTCCTTTTTAATACTAAAAGGCGACATGTACGACTGAGACACTCTCTACTGAATTATCTGAAAGAACAAGACATTATCACTTTGATCGATGTGCGATCGAATGATAATCTGGCTGATCCACTGACGAAAGGAATGCCTAAAAACCGATCAATCAAAACAGTGAGAGAAATGAGACTCAAGGCGATTTAAGTTCAGCCTTAGTTCAAGGATAGACAATTTAGTTCAACGTTAGTCCAAATGTTTTGATTTTTCCACTTTCCTTTGTCAATGCAAGCGTGTTGTGCTCCGCTGATGCTCAGGGTTGCTGAACGTAGTACAACTTCCACTGGGTTCGTCTCTCTTATCTAGGAGGAGAGTGTTATTCCACATTTGATAACACAATCTGACTAGGTTTGACTCTTCTTCTGTTTATTGGTTCCATTCCACATTTGATGAGTTCCAATTGACTTTAGAAGAACAGTAACCGTGACATTCCATATAAGAACACAGATACAGCTGTGGTGTCCAGAAGTCCATAACATCGTTTCTTTAGAAATAGATAATGGATTATGAGGTAGAAACTAAATACTCTACGCATGCTTTTTCATACTGTACTTCGTTCATATAAGTAGAACTAGATACTTGTACATTTTCCAAGGTTGAATTCATTCTGAATGAACTTCTCTGTTGGAAATTACAGGAGCTGCTGCTGATGGAGGAGCACTTGCCGGTTGGGATCCAGATGAGGATGACCTGCTGGACTCTGATTTCTAGAGTATAAATTGGTTTTTATTCTGCTTAGAGCACTGTTTAGCTCTACTTTCTTTCACTTGTTTTGTTTGGATTTTCTTGCTCTTTAGTTGGTCATGAGACACTTGGTGCTCTGGTACCTGTGCTGTGATTGTACTATTGACTTTGTTATGATGCTGCTGAGATTTTCTGTTTATTCTTATGCATGCATACAACTGCTTTACTTAACGTCCAATATGTTCTGACAAGTGTGATGGACACGGTTGTGAGTGCTTCATGTTCGGTTGAACACTTCACACACCACCCTTTTTCCGACGTCGGGTTTACGACGGACATATGAGGAGATTGTTAAGGTATTTAATATATGTACACGCATGTCGAGACCGACTCGGAACAACCTAATGACTTACGTGTCACTAGAGTGTAACGGCTCTGCGCTGAAGATACTATATAAGGCCATTCCACATCGATGAGCCTTAGTTGACTATCTTGAGCGGAACCGTCTAACAGATAATCACCCACTAACTGCCACGATTAGTGAGGGGTTATCAATAATTAAAATATGACACGCATTTAGTGTAAAATATACACATAATATTCGCCCAAAACTATGTTAAGTGTGGTATGTAAATATTGATCAAGGGTGGTTATGGTGTCGGATAGCCGCCTAACCGCCATAACCACCTCCTTGAGCCTATAAAAATGTCTGATGGGAATGGAGCCCCATATATAGGCTTGAGTGTGCACTTAACCATCTCCCCCATGATCCCTCATATTTTGGAGATCATGGGTTTGACCGGTCAATCCACTTCTCATGATCTTCACTACAATAGGAGAAATCATGGGAGCCTCCCACTCAACAACTACCGCTGTCGCCGCCGGCCGCCGCCGCCTACCGCTGCCGCTCGCCGCCGTCGCCGGCCCCCGCCACCACCGGTCGCCGCCACCGGTCGGCCACCGCCGCCGCCGCCCGCCGCCGCTACCGGCCACCTCCGCCACCGGCCGCCGTCGTCGTCGACCACCGCCGCCGGCCACTTCGCCACCGGCCGCCGTCGCCGTCGGCCACCGCCGCCGCCGGCCGGCCACCGCCGCCAACCTCCACCGCCGCTTGCCGGTTGGCCACCGTCCGATCACTACTGAGCATCCGTCGTCGTCCGATCTGCAGGTAACCACCCACTAAACCACCATGTTAGTGGGAGGACCCGCCATAACCACATCCTGTAGGCTATAAAAGGAGCCCCAGACCTCCTCATTTCTCAGCTTTTTGCTTCGGGGTCTTCTTCTTTCTCAGACCAGAGCTCTGCCGAACTCCTCACTCGGGTCATCTTCAAGACGCCTACGAGCCAGAGGAACGCCCAAGTTCCCAAGTGTGCGGAGAAGGGAAGAAGATGACCACCAGCAGCGCTCAAGCACGCAAGCAACCAAGTTAGCATCCAGAACTCCCTCGGCGCAGCCTGTTGGCCGTTGCGAGTTAGAAATTCTCTCCCACCTCCAAATTGTAACGAGGAGCGGCCTGTCGCTCTCGATTTTCCAAACACATTGTAACCGCAATCTGATAGTAGACTTTGACCGACACCGATCCGGTCACGTGATTTTTTACCCAGTTGAGAGATTTTTTCACGTTAAAACCTCTTGTGCCAACTCTCTTTTTTCATTGGCTGTGTGCGCGCTCGACCGTCACGAGAGCTAAAACGGTCCAGTTTATTTCGGTCCGACCGGAATGCCGAGTTAGTCCGCAACAATGCCCATGAATAAAATTCAATTGAAAATCAATCCTATTTATTTTTTTATATCAACATGTAAAAATTTTTACCCGTCGATTCCCCCTTTTTCGCATCTCCCGATCCTTTCAGAGGCGTTGGGGCGTATGCATTTCCTGCTTAAATTAAATAAATTTTGTATCAACATGAAAAAACTATTTTGGATTTATTCAACTAAGCAAATGTATTTATTAAACATAATAAGAGCAGCCCGGTGCACAAAACATCCCCACGCAGCGAGGGTCTGGGACGAAAGAGCCCCATCACGTTGAAATGTTCGCAATCCTTACCCTGCATTTTTGCAAGAGGCTGTTTCCAGGACTCGAACCTTTGACCTCAAAGTCATACGACAACACCTCAATCGGTGCGCCTAGGCTCCCTTCAAATGAATTTATTAAGCATGTTATAAAAAAGTGTTAGAATTCTTTTCTTTTACAATTAATTATTTTATGGAGTGCTGAAATCATTTAAAGAGACCTTAAAATACTTTGAAAATATTCAAAAAAAAAAAAAAACCTCTGGAAGTTTTTGCAGAGGGAAGTGCTTCGATATGTTTGTAATCTCTCCCACGTCCTTCATGATGGTAAGGAGAAGCGGGTGCAGAAAAACCTATTTAATTTATCCATAAAATATATATCAGTCAACAACTTTCTATAGTTTTTTATATTTTAATGCAAAAAAAAAACATTTCATCTTATTTAAATTTGGTGATTGTTAACTGCAATCCGTTATTTTGTTAGTCGCACTCCAAAATCTCTTAATTTTTCGCATCTTTTCGAAATACGCCTTGTACATGCAATATCAGAAAAAGTGTTCAACACGAAAGTTGTAGATATTGATGAGATCTACAACTTTTGTGGTGATCACTTTTCCTAAAAATGCATGTACAAGGCGTACTTTGGAAATATGCTCAGGTTTTGCACCTTTTCGAAATACGCCTCGTATATGCAATTTCAGGAAAAGTGTTCAACACGAAAGTTGTAGATCTCGTCGATATCTACAACTTTCGTGTTGAACACGTTTCCTGAAATTGCATGTACAAGACGTATTTCAAAAAGGCGCGAATAATTGAGAGATTTTGGGGTGCTACTAGCCAATTACGGGTTGCGATTAACAATCACCTTAAATTTTATGTGAATGTTTGAAATTGTTACGACAATTCAAGTAAACGAAACAAAAAAATAAATAACACGATAGACACGAATTTGCGTGATTCATTTCAAAATTGGCTAGTCATTGGACAACAATAATCAGATTTGAGGATATTTCCAAACCCCATTGCGACAAGGAGTTTATACAACACTCTGTATAATCGCAAAATACTCGAAATATCTCCGATAATTACCCCCTCAAAAATTCATTGCAATGGTCGTGGTCACGACAAGGGGTCGTGTGCGAGACATATAATTAACGGAAATCATAAAATAGAAGGGGAGCTTTGATGCTCTGGATAAGGTGTTGTCGTTTGACCTTGAGATCACGGGTTCGAGTCCTCGAAGCAACCTTTTGCAAAAAAAAAAAAAATAATGCAGGGTAAAATTTACCAATATTTCATCCTTGTTGTGAGGCTCTTCTCAAAACCCTCGCTGCAAGGGTATATTTTGTGCACAAGGCTGCCCTTTTTTCATTTGAAATCATAAAAAAAAAACTTTGCTTCCAATTACTCAAAATAAGAAAAATTGAGGAGGAAGAAGATGAATATGATTTCAGCCAAATTTTGGGTGAGAATTCTTCCAACTGGGTAATACACTTTTTGTGTGTGGAGTGGGAGAGAAGGGAAGTTAGATCTCCTACTCGGTTCCAAAAATTTCGCCCATTTGAATGATTTTGAATAAATTTTGATCATAATATTGTTGTGGTCTGAATTTGTGGTTTCAGATCCGTTTGTTTAAGCTTAATATTTTCAGTGATTATTTTTGAAAAAGCACTTTTTTAAAAGATGCTTGATAAAAAATCAGCTGAAAACTGGTCTACCATTAAGCTTAAACCAATGAATCTGAAGTCACAAGTTCAAACCAAAACAAAATCACGCTGAAAACAGAAGAAAAATCACCCAAATTGAACTGAAATCTTAAACCATACTGGAAATCAAGGAGCACTTCAATAGTAAAAATCAAAGGATTAGGGAAAAATTAATGATAGAATTGGAGTAGTAGAAGAAGAAAACTATGGCTCTGTTTGGGTACCCTGCTACCACTGAAGGCCGGACGCGCCGGGCAGGATCACCAAGCTCCAGCCGGAACTGCGGTTTTAGTCCCGCCCCTGTCCTACCGTCAGTGGAAGCCGCAGCAGAGCTCCACCGGCGCCCCAAACAGGACAGAAGAGGAAGAAGAAGAAGAAGAAGACATAAATGGAGATAAGAGTTCAGTATCAAACTGTTTGAGTACTGTTTTGCTTTTCTGCTAGAAAAGAGCCTGGAAAACCACATTCTGAATGAGAAATTCTTCAGGGTTTTTGTCCCCGCGGCCAAAATAGATTGCTTGGTAGCAATCTCAAGATCAAAGGAATCCCTTATAAAGACTCCACCTTTACATTAAAAAAATTCAATATTTATGTAACCAGAAGACTTTGGGGTCGGTCTTTCGGTGATTTTCTCTCCTATTTCGGCCGAACTATGAGGAGGAAGAATAAGAGAAGACTTTGACTATTCAAATATAGTTTTTTTTTTAAAAATAAATAAATAATCCAAAGTCGTTGTTTCGGTTGCTTGTATCACATACAAAATTCAAGAAATGGTACAATCTAAAATGTATTATTTCTCATGAACTAATTTAAACCATGCATTATGTATGATAAAGTCATGGGGCTGCATGATGATGCTCTTGGGACGGGAGCAGCCGCGGGAAACTATGTTAGTAAACGCAGTGGTGGCTGTTTATCCTGTTAGGGTTGAGCCACTCAAAGTATTATACTATACCCCGTCTAAGTATGCAATATGGTATATATAGCACTTCTAGCATATGACCAAACCCTATTATGACACGAAACCCGTTAACCTATTCCGAATCGGCCTCAACACGTGCGGACATATTAATATATATATCTAACATGCCCGAGTTTGAAATTTCCACTTTCGGGGGCCTACGTGTTCAATATGGGCGACCCGCACAGTTTTTTTGTTTGCTATGTTACTTCAAAAAGAAATTTCTAGGCTGCATTTGATGTAGATTCTTGAGTTTGAGACTTTGAGTGTTAGAAATTATAAATTGATGGTTTTACAATGCTCTTACAATTACATTTTCAAGTGACATTTCTACACTACATGCATTAATTTCAGCAAACATGTTTAGAAATATTAGTGTTATTTGTATGGTTCAAATTCGTGGTGCGACCATTCGCAGCCCCGTCATTAATTCACGACTTTGCATCATACAGCGTCATACTTAAAGCCGATCCACGAGGCTGTTTATAAAACTCATCTTATTCTAGAATTTGATGACACATGTAATAATTAGCGTCTCATCTCTTGTAACAAGTATGGTCATTTCTTCATCTAGTGAACCGACATGTTGCTTTCTGTGGACATAGGCCCTTTTGGGAATAATATTCATGGACATTATTTTTTAATTGAAGTGTATTTTTCTGAAGTCATTTACATTATTTTTTTCTGGGATGATTTTAAGAAAATATTATTTGTTCCTAGAGAAAGATGTAAAATACTTGTGTTGCGGGTCACTTAGTGCTCAATCTGACCAGACAAATTAGACCGTCTTAGTTTGAGAATGAGCCAAGTGCGCAAACAGTCAAAAAGAGAACCAACAACATAACATAAAGACATTTTACATAGAAAAAACTGAAAAAAAAATCATGGGGTCAGTATCATGCTGATCTAATCAATTAGCTTGTAGACGATTACAATAGTTTGAGCTTTCGAAAGGGTGACAGGCCACCACTTCTTTTAAAAGGCTTTCGAGGAAAGAATGAAATGTAAGGTAGTCTTCTGTGGCGCTCGTGGGAGCGGTCTTTGGAGTAGACTCTGAAGCAGTCACAAGCAGAACGTTGAGCAAGAGAGTTGTTAGAGTCAAAACCGAGCAGGAGAGCTGTCAGAATCAGAACTAAGCAAGAGAACTGTCAAAGTCAGAACTGGGCAGGAGAGTTGCCAGAGTCAGAACTGAACAGAAGAACAATCAGGGTGTCTAGTCTCCGTTGAGAACTTTAGAGCTCTATCATCACTCTTTAGTTGCTTGTCCTCAAATAAGAACCCTCGAGCGGTCAAGTCTGTCCACTTCGCCGATTCGGTCCTCGGTCGAGGTTATGATCTAGCTGGTATGATCTGGACAATATTTAGGGAAACAGTCATCTTGATTGTGAAATAAATTATTTTATCATGTGTTGGAAGATGGTTTTCCAAATAAATTTACAATACATTTTAATAAAAAAACGGTGTTTATATTGGTGGCTCGGCTTTCGCTATTGACAGCCCAATTATAATAGCAATCCAATAAAACGATATTGACAGTTTATGTTGGGAATGCGAGCGAACAATCCCGAGCAGAGCACCTGTTGCAAATTTGAGCGAGCACCTGTGCGACCGCGTTCAGCGGTATGCAAGCGGAAACAATAGTACAATACAAAAATAAAAGCAACAAAAACACAGAAAAGCACACAAGAAATTTTTAACGTGGAAAACCCAAATCAGGTGAAAAACCACGGGACGATCGGAGTCCAACCCGGAAAGCCTCCACTAAAAGTGTGTGAAAAATCACACGCACGGATTACAGGCTTTCCCTCCACCGATCCACAAAGGATCTTCACCAGCTTCACACTACACAATACAATAAATAACAAAAGAAAAACTGCAAGTTACCGACAGCGGCGGATGAGACGGATTACACAAATCCTCTCCAAGATGCCTCTTCGAGTCCTTGCCAATATCTGCTCCAGATCCAATCCGTGTAGGCGAAGTACTCTTTGTCAACGTCGTACAACGACGTCCGAAAGCTCTCCCAAACTAAGACGATTGCCGCAAAGGCCTCTCTAGATCTTTCAATGCTTGAGTTTGGAGAGAAGTGGATGCCTTACCTCTCCTCATTCATCCCTATTTATAGGTCCAAAATCAAGGAGGTAAGTGTGGTAGATGACATGTGGATGAACCTTCCATGAAGCTTCCCTCGGTCAAAAACACATGTCATTTGACATGAAGCTTCATTTGGACAATTTCCTGGAAGCTTTCTTTAAGAGCACATGTTGAATTCCAGGTCAAAGATGGCTAATCCTCTTTCATACTTAGGAGAAAATTTATCTTAACAAATCTCCCCCTTTTCGACTAAGTGAAGAAAGTTTGTCATTCTGATAATCTTCCCAGAGTCTTTAATTTGCCTCCCGCCCGGTCCTCCATCAATATGTCTCTACATTTGATCAGCAACACCAAATTCGAGTTAATGAGACTCGAACTCAACAGTTTTTTCCACAAAGGACGGGAACTGTACCCAACAAATCTCCTCCTTCACATCGAGGTAGAAGAAACCGCCATCCCGGCGATTCTAACGCAATGCTCGAACTTCCCCCTTGACACAGTTTTGGTCAACATGTCTGCCCCGTTGTCATCCGTGTGCACCTTCTGAAGATCAAACTCCTTTTGCTCCAGGACATCTCGTATCCAATGATACCGAGTGTCGATGTGCTTCGACCTCGAGTGGAACGTGGGGTTCTTCCCCAGGTGAATAGCGCTCTGACTGTCACACAGGAGTGTGTATCGGTCCTGAGTGAATCCAAGTTCTTTGATGAACCTCTTCATCCAGAGTAACTCCTTCCCAGCCTCAGTGACCGCAATGAACTCAGCCTCCGTGGTGGACAGTGCAACGCACTTCTGCAGCCTCGACGCCCACGAGACAGCTCCCCCTGCAAATAGAATCAAGTACCCTGACGTCGACCTCCTGGAATCCACATCTCCAGCCATGTCCGCATCAGTGTAGCCCAATAACTCTGGCTTACTGTCTCCAAATCTCAACGTCAAGTCTGAAGTCCCTTGCAGGTATCTCAGTATCCACTTTACTGCGCTCCAATGCTCTCTCCCAGGATTGGAGAGAAATCTACTGACTGTCCCAACGGCATGCGCAATATCTGGCCGCGTACACACCATCACATACATAAGGCTTCCAACTGCAGATGCAAACGAAACTTTCTGCATATCCTCGATCTCCTCGGGTGTGTTGGGGCACTGATCAGTGGTAAGCCTGAAGTGAGCTGCAAGCGGCACGCTCACCTTCTTTGCTTGATCCATATCAAACCTCTGCAGCACTTTGCGGATGTACCGCTCCTGTGATAACCATAGTAGTCTGGCTCCCCTGTCTCTGCGAATGTGCATCCCTAAAATGGTCTTTGCAGCACCCAGATCCTTCATCTCAAAAGTGGAACTCAACTGCCGCTTCAACTCAGCAATGCGAGCAGTGTTCCTCCCGACGATCAACATATCGTCCACGTACAACAGCAGAATGACGAAGTCCTCTGAAGCATACTGCTTGATGAACACGCAGTGGTCAAGGGTGGTCCTCCTGAAGTCGATCTCCCCCATAAAGGAATCAAACTTCCTATACCATTGCCGCGGGGCCTGCTTCAGGCCATATAGACTCTTCTATAAGCGGCACACTAGACCTTCCTTCCCTCTGACACTGAAACCCTCAGGCTGCTCCATGTATAGCTCCTCCTCAAGATCGCCATGCAGAAAGGCGGTCTTGACATCCATCTGCTCTATCTCCAAGTCTAGCCTCGCAGCGAGGCCGAGTATAACACGAATAGATGACATCTTCACCACAGGCGAGAAGATCTCATCAAAGTCGACACCCTGCCGCTGTCCAAAACCTTTCACCACCAGCCTGGCTTTGTATCTGGGAGGTGTGGAGGAGTCTCCCTGCTTCACCCTGAAGATCCATCGATTCTTCAAGGCCTTCTTGCCCTTAGGCAATCTCACCAGGTCATACGTGTGATTCTTCTGCAGCGACTGCATCTCCTCCTGCATAACAACCATCCACTGACGCTTCTCGGTGCTCTCCACAGCCTCGTCAAAACTCTCAGTCTCCCCAGCATCAGTCAGCAGTATGAACTCTGATGCAGAATATCTAGCAGACGGGTGCCTGGCTCGATCAGACCTCCGCAGGGCAGGCTCAGGGGCCGGTGCAGGCACATCATCAACAATGTCCTCAGTGACTCCTGGTTCACCATCAGTGGTGATATCATGATCCGGAAGGGTATCAGTACCCTGTGTTGGCTCAGGCTCAGCGGCCTCTTCAGTGTCGTCATCTCCAAACATAGGTGACTCTGCAGCAGTACGAGAGTCAACCTCAAACTCAACAGTCCCCTCAGGATCACCTACAGTTTGATCCTCACAGAAAACAGCATCACAGCTACGTACAAGCTTCTTCTCAACTGGATCAAAGAACCTGTACCCGAACTCTCCACTATAGCCGTACCCCAAGAAAATGCACTGCCGGGTCTTCGAATCCAACTTTGATCTCTCGTCCCTGGGGACGTGTACAAAGGCTTTGCAGCCAAATACCCGCAAGTGACTGTAAGAGGGGTCTTTCCCATACCAGACCCTATCTGGGACATCCTCCCTCAACGCTGAGCTCGGTGAGAGTTTGATGACATGCGCTGCAGTAAGAAGAGCCACGCCCCAAAATATCCCTTGCAGCTTTGACTCAGATAGCATGCACCGAATCCTCTCCAATAGTGTCCGATTCATCCTCTCAGCTACGCCATTCAGCTGCGGCGTCTTTGGCGGGGTCTTCTCATGTCGGATGCCGTGGTCCCTGCAGTACTCGTCAAACGGACCAATGTACTCTCCCCCGTTGTCGGACCTGATGCATCTCAGCCTCTTCCCAGACTGTCTCTCCACCTCAGCGTGGAATCTCTTGAAAGTATCGAGGACCTGATCTTTGGTCTTGATAGCATAGACCCAAAGCTTCCTCGAATGATCGTCGATGAAGGTAACGAAGTACAAAGCTCCTCCTCTAGTGTGGACCTTCAGGGGTCCGCAAACATCTGTATGAACCAGCTCCAAAGGCTCCGATCTCCTGGTGGACGTGTGGCTCTGGAATGAAATCCTGTTCTGCTTCCCAGCCATGCAATGGTCACACCTCTTCAAATGATAACCAGAAATGTCACTAATGAGCTTTTTCTTCGCTAGGCATCCCAAACCCTTCTGGCTGATGTGTGCCAGCCTCCTATGCCATAAGGAAGTGGATGCCTCATCCCTGACGGAGTTGGCCTGAGCAGCTTCAGGCCTCCCCTCCATGTAGTACAGTCCAGAATCTCTGTAGCCCCTCGCCATCACAAGTGATCCCCTGATCAGCTTCCAGAAGTCTCCTCCAAAGACACTCAGGTGTCCTTCATCTCCAAGTCTGCCAACAGATATCAGATTGAAACGGATGTCTGGCACATGTCGTACATCACTCAGAACTAGTAGGGCTCCAGTGCTTGTCTTCAAATGCATGTCTCCACGCCCAAGTACCTTAGACGTATCCCCATTGCCCATCCTCAACACCCCACAGTCATGAGTGGTGTAAGTGGCAAACAGCTCCTGTTGTGGGAGACATGTGCAGAGGCTCCAGAGTCAACGATCCAGCATCGGTCCCCACACGAGAGTGCAGCCGTGACGTCATCGCCAATAATAATGACGTCGTCCTCCTCAGTCAAAATGGTGGCTGCCGTGTGACCCTCATCTTTGCCCTCAGTGGCAATCCCCTTCTTCTGATCGTTCTTCAACGAGTAGCAGAATTTCTTGATGTGGCCCTTCTTATGACAGTAGTGACATTCCACGTTCTGATAACGTGACTTCGACTTGCCCCTACTCTGACTCTTGTCCTCCTTCCTTCCTCGGCTCTTACTCCTTCCTCTCCCCCTGGACTCAGTAAAGAGAACGTCAGCTCGTGAAGAAGAGCCTGAAGTTCCCTGAGACTTTCGTCTCACCTCCTCATTCAAGATCCCACTCTTGGCGATCTCCATGGAAACAATCCCCTGGGTGGAAGAATTGATCAGAGAAACTCAGACCATCTCCCAAGAATCTGGAAGTGACTTGAGAAGCCACAATGCATTCACCTCGTCTTCAAATGTCACCTTCATAGCAGTGAGACGATCAATAATGCCCTGGAACTCGTTGACATGATCCAAAATAGGAGAGCCCTCCCGGTATCTGAACTCTCCAAGCTTCTTCAGCAAATATAACTTGTTGATGCCCGTGCTCTTGACATACAAGGTCTCGAGAGTCTTCCACAGATTCTTTGCATCATTGATGCTAGCCACATGGTTGTAGACGTTCGGCTCCACGAATCGTCTGATAAACCCACACAGCTTCCGATGTTCCACCTTCCATTTTGCTGGATCCGTGTCCTTTGGAATCTCCTCAAAGATAAGAGCATGTCAGCCCTTCACATATATCAGATCCTCCATCAGTAGATGCCACTGGTGATAATTGGCACCATTCAACTTTATCATCTGCTCCAAACCTGATGATGACTCCATTATGCTCTGCCAACTGGCCGGACCGACCACTGATCTTTGAGTCGACTATCTCAAAGTATGCAGCTGGAGAGGATAGCCAGCGGGCCAATGGTCGTAAACTATCACTCCCAATTGCACACCCTAGATCCCGATCGACTCGTCCTGAAATCCCAAAGGTCAGCCCGGTATCTGCTCTGTCACTGAACGGCTCTGACACTCAACCTCGCTCTGATACCACTTGTTGGGAATGCGAGCGAACAATCCCGACCAGAGCACCTGTTGCAAATTTGAGCGAGCACCTATGCGACCGCGTTCAGCGGTATGCAAGCGGAAACAACAGTACAATACAAAAATAAAAGCAACAAAAGCACAGAAAAGCACACAAGAAATTTTTAACGTGGAAAACCCAAATCGGGTGAAAAACCACGGGACGATCGGAGTCCAACCCGGAAAGCCTCCACTAAAAGTGTGTGAAAAATCACACGCACGGATTACAGGCTTTCCCTCCACCGATCCACAAATGATCTTCACCAGCTTCACACTACACAATACAATAAATAACAACAGAAAAACTGCAAGTTACCGACAGCGGCGGATGAGACGGATTACACAAATCCTCTCCAAGATGCCTCTTCGAATCCTTGCCAATATCTGCTCCAGATCCAATCCGTGTAGGCGAAGTACTCTTTGTCAACGTCGTACAACGACGTCCGAAAGCTCTCCCAAACTAAGACGATTGCCGCAAAGGCCTCTCTAGATCTTTCAATGCTTGAGTTTGGAGAGAAGTGGATGCCTTACCTCTCCTCCTTCATCCCTATTTATAGGTCCAAAATCAAGGAGGTAGGTGTGGTAGATGACATGTGGATGAACCTTCCATGAAGCTTCCCTCGCTCAAAAACACATGTCATTTGACATGAAGCTTCATTTGGACAATTTCCTGTAAGCTTCCTTTAAGAGCACATGTTGAATTTCAGGTCAAAGATGGCTAATCATCTTTCATACTTAGGAGAAAATTTATCTTAACAGTTTATTGGATATTGACAGCTCATTTTTTTTACATGAATTGGGCATTTCAGTCTGTAGTTATTTGCTTTCCTATGGAGGATAATTTAAAAAGGTCTCTTTTATCCATTCATTTATGTAATAAAGAAAGGTAAAATTGGAAGATGAATCAAATGTGTTTCTTAGTTTAGACAATCTGCAGTATCGACCATTGTATTTATACATTAATTCTAAACAACATTCTCGCCTTCCTTGCATTAAATGAGAGGTTAAAACCATACACCATTCCCGAACACATTCATTAGTGCATCAATGGAACTTAGGATGAAAGGTGAGCAGCATGACTTAAAGGATACCGAGAATCCCCATTTGTTTTGGGAAGAGATGAAGTGGATTTCATTGAGGCATTAGGAGAGGGGAAAAAGCAGAACTGATTGACTTTCCCGAACACCTGAAGTGTGGTTTGGAGAACTAGCGGCTTTTCCATGCCTGAATTACCCAGAATGGTGTGACAAAGCTGTTGAAAAATAACTAAAACAGGGAAGCCGCAAGAGGTCGCAGGAATACTCAACCACACCAGAAGTCAAGTAGTAATCAGCACAACAGAAGCACAAGAGTCATAAACCGGAAACCAATCTGATTTACAAAGCGAGATATATATTGCGAGACATGATTTCGCCAATGTACCCAAGGAAAATAGAAAATATAATTGTAGGCAAAGAAGAAACCTCACGAACAGAAACTGTAACCACAAAAACTGCTCAAGACGCAAGCCCTGTCCGCTGAAACGGACCAAGTAACCTATCCGCAACTAGCCGCGCAGACAGCCTGTTATTGAATGCTTATGATCAAGAAACAGAACCCGCTGATAAGCCGGGAGAACTCCAACTCTATCCGCAACACGGAGCAAAGAGACTTCAAGCCTCAGTGATGGCGAGGATGCACCGCCATTTGCTCGTGCCGACATGGATCTCTCGTTTGATCGCCGTCGCTACATGTTCGTAGACATAGATGGTCGTTGCCACAACTGTCGTCGCCACCGCCGCAACTGTCATCGCCACCGCCGCAGCTGTCGTCGCCACCGCCGCCGACGTCGTCACGTCACATCATTATGAATATAAAGTTATTTCAATGATGGAATAATATGTTGTGCAATTGGCACCTGCCCGCGAGTACGGAACTCGTCGCGGATAATAGCAACAGAAGCAAAAATCTTTGAGCAAATAATGACGCGCACCAATCCAACAGTTCGAGTTTCCAAAACACAGAAAAAACACACAGACGACAAGAGATATACGTGGTTCGGAGTTAAGCTCCTACATCCACGGGGAGAGCGTGCCGGATCCACTGATCGAAAAATAATCCGATTACAACACAGACACTCAACGATCCTCAACGGATCGACAATAACCTAAAATAGGAAATAAAGAACAACAAGAAACCAAGAGAGAGGGAAGAAAACTCCCCTATGCCGACCGCAAAACTGGCCAATCGAAGCCTGGATCTGAATCTGATCGCCGCCTCCGGAATCTGCACCCAGCCACCGCCGTGAGCCCCCTCTCCTCCCTGGATACGGCCGGCCAAGCCGCTGTCACACACTGGAGATGAACCCGATGCGCCGCTGGTGCCCAAAATCGGGTAACCCGATTATCCCTCCGCCACACGTCGTCGCCCTCCGACCAAGAAAACCGCTGCTCTCTTCAAGATGAAGGAACCGCAGCCTTATGCCTTCTTTCACCGCCGAAGTTGCCGCCGCCGCTGGATCGCCGGAGCCGCCGGAGATGGAAACATGCACCCTCCGCTGCCGTGGATCTCCCCTCTCCTTAACCGGAGATGGAGCCGATGCCGCTGTCGTGCACTAGGTCGGAACTCCGATCAATCTTCCGCCGCTCCTCGCTGCTGTCGTCGGAGAAAGAACAGTCGCTCGCCTGCAAGATCTGCCGCTGCTGCTGCCTAAGAAGAACCGCCGGCCCAAGAATGCCGGAGAAGAAGCCGGCTCTGCCCTTCTTGCTCTCGATGTCGCCGGATAAGAAGGCCCTCCGTCGCTCGATCTTGGCCGGAGAAGAAACCCCCGAACCGCGCTCGATCGCTGCTCCCGAAGCCGCCGCTCCTCCCGATGTCGCTGATCTCCTCCCGAAGCTGCCGCTTCGCGATCGCTGTAGAACCAGGGCCGATCTCCCAATGTCGAGCTCGGGATGAGCCTTGGCCGACGCTCCCTCTTCCTCCTGTGACACTGCCGCCGGATCTCCGACCGTCGCCGGAGTAGAAAGCCCGCCGCCTCGCTGGATGAAGCCGCCGCTCCTCGCCTGATGTCGCCGGTCGATGTCGCCGCTCTCGTTCTTTCTCCCGTTTTCCCGATGGCTTGATTAGGTTAGAATGAATCAGGGATTTCACCTGTAGGTATATAAGGAGAACTGTAACCGAACTGGACCGGTCCGGTTGGAGCATCAAAAACAACAATGTTATGAAATTGGGACCGGATCCGCGACTACGGTGGTTCGCCGCGGATCTAGCAACGGAAGCTAGTCTGAGCAATAATATGATAAACGAAATTTAAATCCAAGCAAGCACAACAAGACGACAAAATAATTACGTGGTTCGGCGATGGGCTCCTACATTCACGGGGAGAGCGCGCCAGAAAGATCCCCTAAAACTGATGAGGTTACACAGATACAACCAGAGACCAAACAGATACGGTCGAACAACAAAGGAAAATCAAAGAACCCAAATCTTGAAGAACCGATATCGCCGGGCGGTATCGATGTCGCCGGGCGACAACCCCTGTTCTTCTTCCCCGATGGATCCGCCGTTCCTGCACCTTTTGTCGCCGACTGGAGCTGTCTGCCGCCGCTGGATAGAGCCGCCTCCACCTGAATCCTCCTGCTACTGCCGCCTCCTGGAGCTGCCTGCCGCCGCTGGACAAAGCCGCCTCCGCCTGAGTTGAGCCCGATGTGCCGCCTCCGCTGCAGCACGCCTGCTGCCGCCGCCGCCGCCGCGCCTTGTCTGAACTGGAGCTGTCGCCACTGCCGCCACCTGAACACCTCTCGATGCCGCCTGGAGATCGCCGCTGCAACACGCCTGTCGCCGCCTCTGATCCTCCTGCACTGACGAGGTCCGCTCGCTGCCGCCGCCGCCGCTGGAAATCGCCTCCACAGAACTTGCTCTCACACTCCTCGCTGGTGGCTGAAAAATAAGCTGGATTCTTCTCTGATTCTTGCTTGATTGTACTCTTATTTGTAGCAACCCCCTCCCAAACATATATATAGGAGAGCACCCCCCTCTCCTAACTAGGAAGAAGAGGGCCATCAATGGTTTCCATTGATGGCGCCGGCCAGATGAGGAAGGAGGCCAGCCGGCCCTTAATGGCCCTTGCCAAAACAGAATGGATTTCCAATTAAACGATAGGCTTGGATAGGAATAACCCTTAATCCCTCCCAAAAAATCAGCCATCCCATTTAATTGAAATTCCCATAATAAGAGGTGGCCATGGATTGAGGACGTGGCGCGATCTGGACGGTCCGAGTCCATGCGTGAGGTGTCACAATCCTAACAATAATATTCTATTCATAATACCTTTATGAATTTATAAGTGATAGGATTTATAAATTTATAAATGTTAAAATTGGTCTTTGTGTTGCTTTATTTCTTAACAAACATGAGTGGTTAGGATTAGCTTTGACTTAAGATGAAGGGTGGATGGAGAGGGTGTAATATTATATATATATGTGTGAGGTATTGGAGAGGGGAGGAGGTTGAAAGAAAAAGAGAAACCCTAAACTACTTTGGCGTGAAGCAGCCCGCTCGGCCAGCCGACCCGATCCCGCGCCCCTGGACAAGCCGCGACCTGCTGCTGCATCCGCCCCCTCCTGGTGGCGTTTCCCGCTGCTCCGGCGACCTCCTTCCTCCTCCGGTGTGACTCCGAAGAAGGCGGCTCGGTTCTCTCCATCCGGTGTGACTCCGGTGGACTCGTGGAAGTGCGACTCTTCCATAATTATCCTTCTTCTCCTCCTCTTTAGTTTCAGATTTTTGGGTAACGAATTTCCTCTCCTAAATCTTGTGTAGTGCTTCATCTTAGATTGTGAGAATTTGATGGAAACTTTGATATCATGTTCTATCCTAAAATTTGATTCCGATTTGCATTGAAAAAAATCTGAATTTTTATTGCTTTTATCATCCGATTTTTGCGAAGGTTTTGGCAAGGATAGATCCCCTTGGACATTTGCAAACCGGGGTTGGTTTAGCCTTAGGTTTCGAATGGATCAAGAGGATTTGGTATATCCTCGTATTAGTTTGTTTTGAGGGCTGCACTTGGACTCCTTTCCGAATCGAAAATCTTTAGTCCGGAGCGCTCTTCATGTGGACGAAAATGCTGTGATGCGATATTAGATGTGTGGCTATGTAATGATATTAGTGTATGTGAATGTTCGTGCAGGTTTGGATGGGAATTTCCCACTTGTGAGATCACGACGTTATAGACGAAACTCTGCCGAAATTTTGAGTTTTGCGTGCACACCACGTGTTCGCTTAAATTCCCCATAGGAGTTCCTTTGCCAATTTGCAACCTAATCCCATTTTGGGGAGTGGCCTGCATCACTCAGACTGCGACCTGATTTAAACCGCTGACTGTAAACCGTGAACTGTTCCACACCAAAATTCAACTAGTTGCCTAACCGCCTGATGCTAGCCGCACAGACTGCACATAGTCAACTTCACTTACTCGCGGCGGTTAGAAAAACTTAACCGCAAGTTTCAAGTGGAGTTGAGTTCACACTGTTCTCAATATTTATGACGAGCCAGAGGGGTCCTATTTATAGGCACGAGTATGAGTGTGGTCAACGCCCATTATGATAGGATAACCGCACGTCTCCCAGCAGCTAGCATCACGTATTCACACAAATGCGTATACAAGCATAATTCTGCCTCAGGAGGCTTCTATCCGCAAGGGCGGAAAGAACCAGTCTGCATAGGCGGAGGAAGAACCCGTCCGCCATGCTGAGAAGACCAACATCAATCCATAAGGATGGCAAACACAACATTGACGGACTACCAGACACTGCCACCAGACCGCACTAACTTGCAGACACAGCTCCCAGTCCGCGCACACCTCAAGCCGACTAGAACTGCCTAGACGACTTACCGAACTTAGCGAGCTCCAGAAGCAGTCCGCATGAACAGGCGAAGTTGGAGATCTAGGCAACAACCCAGGATTTGTCACACAAGACCAAGTCCACGATACCAGCGGACTCTGGCTATCAACCTGCTCAAGAAGGCTCCAACAAACTGTGTAGTTAGCTACCACAATTCACGCTAACCGTCAGCCTTATTGCAAGCCAGAGAACTTGAAACTCCAAG
This sequence comes from Platanthera guangdongensis, assembly GCA_039583875.1. Lineage (NCBI taxonomy): Eukaryota > Viridiplantae > Streptophyta > Magnoliopsida > Asparagales > Orchidaceae > Platanthera > Platanthera guangdongensis. Next base: position 191,042,625 of record CM077156.1, on the reverse strand, counting down.
CGAACTGTGCGGTCTCATAACCAGACCGCCACAGTCGTGGTTAGACAAGTCTAACCGCCCGGTTGCATTCCAGGGTGCTTGTTGAACCAGACCTCCAGAGAGAAGAGTAACTTAGCGGAAACCGGCTATTCGCCAATCCGCGGCATTCTCTGCAGTCTGTGCGGTCTGCCCAATCAGACCGCCCAACCTCCACTTCACTCCCACTTTAATAATTTCAACACTCCCCCTTGAAGGGGAAATGAAAACTAACCCTAGAAAACCCCGTAATTGAGTAAACAATCTCTTCGACCGTGTCTTTGTGAAGATGTCTGCAATATTGTCCTCGGTCTGCACATGCTCAACCATCAGAGACTCCTCCAACACCTTCTCCCAAATGAATTGATGCTCGATCTCTATGTGTTTGGTCTGCGCTTGACAAACTAGATTATTAACTAGTTTGAAGGCACTCTTGTTGTCACTGCATAGCAAAGTAGGATCTCGCACCTCCTCATGGATGTCCTCCACTAGCCTTCTAAGCTAAATGGCTTCCTGAGCTGCTAAGGCCGAAGCCTTGTATTCCGCTTCCATAGTGGAGCTAGATACTGAATCCTGTTTTTTGCTACACCACGAAATACCTCCTAATCCAAACATGAAAACATAAACAGACGTGGACTTCAGATCATCTTAGTCTCCCCCATAATCAACATCCGTGTAGCCATGCAGACCAAAACTAGTGTCTCTCTTATAAAAGAGACCCATCTCTGAGGTAGACTTGACATACTTCAGGATGCCTTTAGCCGCCACCAGATGAGGCTTCCCCAGTTCCGCCATATATTGATTTACTCAGCCCACATCATAAGCAATATCCTGCCTCGTAATCGTCAAGTATATAAGACTTCCAACCAGAGCCCGGAACACTAATGGGTCTGAAAGAACCCTTCCCTCATCACGCCGAAGCTTCAGACCGACCTCTAGTGGAGTAGAGTTGCTCTTTCCCTCCCGCATGCCGAATCGCTTAACAATCTGCTCCACATAGTCTTTTTGGAAAATGAGCACACCGCTTTTCTTCCTCTCCACCTCAAGTCTAAGGAAATGGTGGAGCTCACCTAGATCCTTCATCTCGAACCGAATAGCTAGCTCAGCCCGGTGCCTAGCTACCTCCTCCTCCAAATTCCCCGTGACGATCATGTCGTCAACATACAACAACACCAAAACATGAAGCTCCCCCTTCTTATTTACGAATAGGTTTGAGTCAAAATCAGAAGCAAAGTATCCGCATCACTGGAGATATTTTGCGACCTTCCCGTACCATATCCGAGGCATCTGCTTCAAGCCGTAAAGGGCCTTCTTGAGCTTGTAGAAGTGTCCTGAATAATCTTCAGAAACGTAACCAGGTAGCTGCACCATGAAGATATCCTTGCCAATCTCATCGTAAAGAAAAGCATTTTTCACGTCGAGTTGTCAAATTTTTCACCCTTGGCAAGCCGCTAAGGCAATCACCACCAAAACTGAAGTCATCTTGGCTACAGGACTGAACGTCTCCTCATAGTATTCTCCGTACTATTATGAGAACCCCTGAGCTACAAGGTGAGCTTTGTATTGCTTGATGCTATCATCAACCTTCTTCTTTAGCTTGTAAACTCACTTGCATGTCATAGGAGTAATGCCATTGATATTTGGCACAAAATACCAAGTCTCGTTCTTCCTGAGAGAAGCCATCTCCTAATCCATGACATCTTCCCACTCCTTGATCCTAGTGGCGTTCTCAAAGAATAAAAGCTCCCGCTCATCCAAGGGACCTGCGAAGAAACATGAGACAAAGCTCACCAAGTTCCCGTCCCTATATCGAGCCGGTGGAATTATAGTCCTTTTAGACCTCTGCAGGGCTTGACCCTGATCCACCAGTCCCGCTGTTTATTTTGAATAAGCTCTCCTTCTGGGTACACTAGGAGCATCGCTCCCCCTGCTTCCAGATCCAGAAGCTTCCACCCTAGAGCTAGAATAAACCGGATCACCTGGTGACATAAACAACCTCACTAGAAGATCCCGAGCAGCTTCACCTTGACCCTTGTCATACTTGCTCTCCTGTAGATCCATAAATGAGATACCCTAGTATGACGTCAATTCGCCGAATATTACATCCCGGGAGACAACAAACTTCCGTGTCTCTAGATCAATGCATTTCCAGCCCTTCTTCCACTCATCATAGTCCATAAAGACTAGCTTCCGTGCTTTTATATCTAGCTTCGTCCTGAGAGCATCTAGAACATGTACATAGTAGTTAGACCTAAACACCCGAAGATGTTCAACACCGTGCTTCTCCTTGAGCATCAACTCATGAGAAAACTTCATATTTTTCAGACTGAGTGACATCTGATTGATGATATATGCCGTGCAGGCCATTCCATCTGCCCATAAGGGCCTAGAAATGCATTTGGCATGAAGCCAACACTTGCAGATTTCCGTCAGATGACAAATCATCCACTCTGCAACTCCACTTTGTTGTGGAGTTTGTGCATAAGTAAGTTCCCTTTGGATGTCGTGCTTCCTGCAGAAGTTGAAAAACTCATTTGAAGTAAACTCATCTCCATTGTTTGTTCTCAACTTCTTAATCTACAGGCCGGGCTGCCCTCCACAAGCTCCTTGAACCCCATGAACTTCTGGAAAGCGTCTGACTTCTCATTCACAAAATACACCCATGTGTATTTAGTGTAGTCTTCAATCAAGACCAGCATGAACCTGCTACCTGTAAGACCCCCCCAACCTTTGCCCGGGTCGGGCCGGAGGGGATCTTTCTGCCCAAGGCGTCCACCCAGTGCTCTTTAAGGGGTAACGACCCACTCCACTAAGCACTAGTTGGCTTTGGTTGGCTTGAATCACAACATTCACATCTCACCACAGAGTTTAGCAGAAGCATTAACAGGAAGACACATCAAATATATATAACATTATATATTTAATAGCTAACACAAAAGGCCGTAGCCACTATTTATACATGAAGCCCGTAGGCTATAATTGTACTACAACTAGCAACTCCCCTCTCTCTCTCTCTCAACTCTGCTCGCTAGTACTCGCTTCTCGAAACTCTGGAGACGGCGGGGGTGCCTCTGCTCGGGTAGTCCTATCAGCTGGCATATCGTTCTGTAGCAGCTGGTCACTAAGGTGCTTCATCTCCTGTGAATGGTTATTAAAATAACCATTAGTCACAGAGCTAAGTGGAAACAAATCTCCTCCCCGGATCCATATCCTGGGGACGAGCACACGCACCCAACAAAAGTAGATAGCCGAAGCATGAGAGGGTTAGTACAACATTTCATAAATAAGCTATTAGCAACCAACAAGAGATGCAACATGGTATAACTGGACTAACAACAACAATATATGTCAGTTATAATTTAGGATCCACTAGCACAACAACATAACATGTATTCACAACCCGTACACATCACAGGCATTCACAACCGCATACACACCACATGCATTCACAGTCGCGTATACACCGTAGACATTCACAGCCGCGTATACACCTTATGTCAACATAGTATGAACCGCTTCTTTTCAAGCAGGGTAACGAGCCCCGCGGGCCTCACCAATGTGGCCGTCGGTGACAGTGGCCAATCCTACCACTTCTTGTGGTGGTCATACCGCACAGCCTAGGCCCTAATGTACAACCCTATGTACTCTTGGATGTGAGCGACATCCGGCAATTCAACATTTTGGCCGACCAGCGGAGGAAACCCGACGGGGAAAACATAAAGGCCGGTCACCCGTGGTACTCATCTCCCTATCTCCTTGAGTCGTCGAACTTTCCGCACCTGTACGAACGGTCTGCAGAAGTTATTGACCCGCCATAGTTTACTGCAAGCAATTTACAAACAATCAAACAGTCAATTTTACTAGCACGCACCGGGTCTTTGGCTGCCTGCCCTACTATGCTTCAATCTTCGGGCAATAACACTCAGCTCAAATTTCGACAAGGAGCATGAGAGCACTTTATTTGGGGTTAAACCTGGAGGAACATCTCAACTCCGGTTATCTCCAACTAAGGCTCGACCTTAACAGATGGCTGCTCGTCAAAGCAGGACCGATGCTTATAATAGTAAATTGCAGCAATGGAAATGTGATAATTAAAGCTGCTAATAATATAAGCTGCATAATTAGAGTGCTGGAATGAAATGTGTTGGGTATTGTATCCACACTAACCCAGATTTGATGAAGTCATCCTTGAACTAAGATGAATTAAGTTGTATTTGATGCTTGATTTGAGTTATGTATTTGCAGGAATCTTATAGGAAGTGTAGACCAATGTCAGTCTAAAATGAGTCACCAAACACATGACCATACAATGTAATCCCTCATTGTGTGCTCTAAGGTGTTGACTCATGTGTAGCCTCTCTATTGGGATACACTTCATATTCAAGCTCTAGGACTAAGTGAAAAGACTTGATGCTGGTCATCCCTTAAAAGAAGAAAAATCTGTCAAGAAAAATTTTCTAAGTAAAGTACTCAAGTAGTTCTATACTTACTCGAGTAAGTTACTGAGTTCATACTCGAGTAACAATACTCTTACTCGAGTAGTTAAGATATATCCCGAGTAGTCCAATTATGGCTCTCGAGTAGTTGCGACAACTACTCGAGTAGTTTCCTTTTATCTCTCGGGTTTACAGAAATTCTCTTCTCAAAGTTTTCTAAGTTAAATACTCGAGTAGTACTGTATAATACTCAAGTAGTTTTATCTTCTGTCTCGAGTAATTGAATTCTGACTCTCGTGTAGTTCTTACTTACTCGAATGAAATGTGACCAGTACGAAACTGGAGTAGTACTAAAACGAAAGTACTGAATTAAACTTGACCGGTACGAGAATGAAGTAGAACTGAATTGAAAGTACTGAATTGAACTTGACTAGTACGGGAGTGGAGTAGAACTGAATTGAAATTACTAAATTGAACTTGACTAGTATGAGACTGAAGTAGCACTGAATTGAAAGTACTGAATTGAACTTGCCAGTACGGGACTGAAGTAGCTCTGAATTGAAAGTACTAAATTGAACTTGACTAATACGGGACTGGAGTAACACTGAATTTAAAGTATTGAACTGAAATGAATAAATGAACTGGACCAGTACATGACTGGAATAAAACATAAAGAAAATGATTAATAGTCCAATCACTTCATTCAGGAGCCTTCAGTTCCATCTCCATTCTCAGGAGTCTTAGTTCAGTTCTATCTCCGTTCTCAGGAGCTTTAGTTCAGTTCCATCCCCGTTCTCAGGAGGTTTAGTTCAGTTTCATCTCCGTTCTCAGGTTTTTTCTTTTGGGTTTCACCCATTAGTAAGATCCGATAACAATTCAGTTGCGCCCTTTTTAATCATGTCTTAATCGGATTGGAGGAAGCTTATTACGAGTTAAATCTTTATTATTCATCCGAGAATAAATATCAATTTGATTGCTTGCATCGAATCAAATCCGAGAATCTCGTTAGATGACACATCTTTCTCGAATTTCAATCTCAAAAATCATTTTTAACACATGAGAGAAATTCTTCACCCGAAACGAGGTTGTGGATTATTTTTCTCGAACCTCGTACTTTCATCTTCCAAGTCTACCCAAAATGCTCGAGAGTTATTTGAAAATGAGCCGTTCAGTGGTTTTGCAAAAACCCCAAAATACTCAGAGCTGAAAATCTTGCCTCGATAACTTTCGTAGATTACTCAATTGAACTTAATATTCAATATATAAAATGGTTGCACGCTTCAATTTCTATTTTCGAAGAATTTGAGTGCGTAAATTTCTGATCGCGACCCTATGATCCAAGAAATTGAAAAATCCTCAATTTTTATCCAAAAGTTCCCAAATTTTAATACCTCCTTTAAGATGGTCTGTAAAGAGCCTAGTAATTTTTCCAAAAATTTTCCAAAATTTTTCAAGCAATTTTGAGCCTCTAAATCGGCCAAATAATCTTATTTAGGCTTTTAAAAATACCAAATCAATTCCAAAAATTCTTAAAATTTTTGTGTAGATTGCTCTCATCAAGAGAAACAATTTTTATGTCAAAAACTTTTCACCAGACTTATATTTTAACCCCAAAAAAGTAAAATATCAATTTTAATTATAATATTATAATATTTATATATATTATAAAAATTATAATATTATAACTCATCTTCTCCGACGACCTGTACCGAAAACCGCCCTTGCGGGTCTTCTCCGCCGCCGGCCGGCCGTGGCTCTGCCCCCAGCCGACTGCCTAGGGGTGGGCGCTCCCTCCAGCGGGGTCCGGCAGCCTGCCGCCGCCGGCTATCGCCAGAGTTCTTTTTTTTTTTTAATTTTGAACAGGAGGGAGGGGGTGACGGGGACGGCGCTCCAGCCGCCGGAGCTCGCATGCAAAGTGTCCAGAAGATAGGGAGGAAGTAGATGGGAAGGTTTCCACTTGATTTTGGGGCCTTCGGGGGCTCTCGACGAAGTTGCCATGAGAGGTGGCGGTGGATCTCGGTATGCTTCTCCGGCGAGGTTGAGCTCCAGCAGAGGGGATGGCTGGGGTCTGTTTGAATTGGGGAAGAGGATTCGAGTCCTCTGGAGGGATAGAGTTCCTTATATAGAGGGAGGGGAGAGCTCCTCCCTCCTCTTCTCCTTCTCGGCCATGGCAAACCCGAGAGGTTAGGATACCTCAACCTTGGTTGGGTTTAGCAGGAGGGTTGGCCTTAATATAGGTAGGCAAGTACAACCAGGTGTTTAAATCATGGAGGTTGGGGGTACGTTAGTTTGGATTTTGGTTTGAGGAAGGAGAGAGAAAAAGAGAAGGATGGAGGAGAGGCTTGGGTCTCCATACCTTTGCAACCAGAAGGCAGCCATGGGTCAGCTGTTAGTACTACCTATAACTAGAGTAGGGGGTTTTAGGCATGTGGTTTTTGGCCAATAAAAGAGGAAGAGAAAGAGAGGGTATGGTCTTTGCTTTATTTAGGCCCAAGCCCATCCTTCTTGCTGAAGTTTAATGCCCATATAGGGTTAATATTATTTCAAGGGTGATCTACATGAATGTCATCAAGTGATGGTAGCTTGAAAATTAGAACCTCTTGAGGAAAATTTGTTTTTTAGGAAGTTTGACCAAAAGTCAACCATGTGGTGGGTCCACCATATTGGTCAAAGTCAAAATAGGTCCAAGTCATCGGGGGTCGGGTCAAAGTTGGGGTGTCGTGTCACAATTGGTGTGCACACGCTTTTCGGTGCACAGTTATGCTTGATTTGATCACGGTTTGACCACCCGTCATCGAAACTGATTGGGACCAATTCTATTGACTTTGTATTGATCATACGAATCCAATTCCACTGACTGAGGTCGAATCAGAGTTCGTTTGCTAAGTATTAAAAATCCACGCGTCGCGACGCACTAAAATGGTCAAAACGCTCATAATTATCGTTAGGCTTCGAATCGCAATGCAACGAGTTCCGATGCGTTCGTATTGACTATATGAAGTCATAGGAACTGACAGAACTCGAATCAGAGTTCTCTAGGTCAATATTCAAAAAGCTCGTTTTCGCGACGTTCTGCAAGGATCGACCATATCCAGCATATGACCTCAAAATTCAACGAAACGAGTTTCAACGCACTCGTATTGACTATACGAGGTCACATGAACTGACAGAACTCAAATCAGAGTTCTCTAGCTTGATATTCAAAAATCTCGTATTAGCGATGTTCTACGAGGAACATCCATATCCACCACATGACCTCGAAATTCAACGGAACGAGTTCCAACGTACTCGTATTGACTATACGAGGCCACATGAACTGACAGAACTCAAATCAGAGTTCTCTAGCTCGATATTCAAAAATCTTGTTTTCGCGACGTTCTACGAGGAACGGTCATATTCACCACATGATCTCGAAATTCAACCGAACGAGTTCCAACACACTTGTATTGACTATACGAGGCCACATGAACAGATAGAACTCAAATCAGAGTCCTCCAGTTCTATATTCCCTTCTAGGGCTACCTCCTACCTTGGTGTGGGCCATGGGTAGAGGTTCGGGTCACTTTTATTGGGCCCACTAGGGTTCTGGTGGCCAAATAAAAGTCGGGATATTACACTACCTTCAAGACTAGCAGTGATGGTGGGTCCCATCAGATCACCATGGATGCATTCCAACGATGCTTTGTATCTGGTCTATGACTTGTTAAATGGACGACGATGAGCCTTACCATATTGACATCCCACACAGATATGACTGTCGCTGTAGGATGACAGACTAGACAAACCTTTCACAAGGCTCTTCACTGTCATATCCTTCAACTTGTCCATCCCAACATGCCCAAACCTTTTATACCAGATAGCAGCGCTGTCATTTGTTCTCATCCGATCAACATAAGAACTTGTTGATAAAACGAACAAGTCTTTAACCATCCTCCCAACGTGAGTGATGTCAGCCTTCACCACTGACACATTTCAGAGAAACTTCGGGCCTAACAGAACGTGATACCCATCATCCACATCATTTGTCATCAAGAAGAGGTTTTTCTTCATTCCCGGCACGTGATAAACACAACTCAATGCGAGTGGATCCCAATCACTGCCTAAGGAAACTATCCCCTCCTTCTCTACTACATGAACAATATCATTTGCCGTAATAAGTACAGCTGTAAAGAAGAGAACTTAGACTTGTCCCCAGTGAGATGATGACCACAACCCGAGTCAACGATCCAATCTTCCTGATAGTTGACGGCGGATAGAGCACAGACATACGTGCCCGTCATGAAAGCACCCCCAACTACCTTTCTCATTCTTGGAATAAGCCTCCTCCTTTCCTACAACATGCCCTGACTGAATATTCACTCTACAGTCCTTCCGAAAGTGACCAATCTTATTACACCTGTAACATCTTGGTCCTCCCCGCTTCTTCCCGTCATCTCACTTAGGAGACTTGCTCCTTTCCTGCTGAGATGAAGAAGATGGACCATCGCTACCCGATGTCTTCTTCTTCCTGTCCCATTTCTTCTTCTTGTCAGAGAAGAGAACTTCGCCATCTCCTCTGAGATTGAAACTCCAGCCATCTGCTTCGCCAAACTTTCCTACAAAGCCAACAGATTATCCAGCTCGAGCAAAGATGGTTGATTGTCCCCGCCTTGCACAAAAGTCACAAATGCAACATACACCTTCTGCAAGTCGCGAATGATTTGTCTCTTCAGCTTCGATTTTGAAATCGGCCCTTTCGGGTCCAAAGCAGTTGTCTCAGTGCAGATGTTCTTCATTTTTAAGAAGAAAGAAGAAATGAATAGAACATCTTGAGTGGCCTTCACCAGCTCATTTTTCAAGAACTGTACCCGAGCTATGTTCTTCTTGTTCAACAGGCCATCCCAAACCATCCAGATTTCAGCTGCTGACCGACATTCGATGATGTGGTCAAACAGCTCCGGTGAGATCACACGCTTAAGAGCAAACATTGCCTTTGCATTTGTTCGCCTCCAAGCTTTCACCGCTTCAGCATTCCCAGCGGCAGCAACCACTTCTTTCTTGTCATCTCCACTGACGACTTCCCAAATGTCCTCACAAATCAGATAACTCTCCATGCAAGACTTCCACTTCTTAAAGTTGGTCTGCGTCAAGAGTTCGATTCCAAGACCTATTGCAGGCAGCACCCTGCCACTGAACCTTCGCTGCACCCCGCCAAGCACCCCGCCACTTTCGCCGCCAAGCCCACTCTCCCTAGCTCTCTTCCACCCACTCTCTCACTAGCTCTCCGTTCTAGCAATTGGGTTGGAGAGAAATGAAAAAAAGGGAGAAGGTTTTTTGGGTGCTATTAGATGCTCGTTTTAATGTGTTTTTTTTAAATTTTAGTGCGTCCGTCAATAGCAAAAGCCGGGCTGCCAATAGCAAAAGCCAGACTGCTAATATAAACGCCCAAAAAAAATACACATAAGCATTTGTCGTGCCTTCGTTATCATTAATTCCAACACAAATTAGTAGTTACATATTAAAATAATTTTTCTTTTGTATGTAACAAAAATGTTACATTAATTTTATTTATTTATTTAATTATTTATTATATTTCTGAAATAAAATATTGTCAATCTTATAATTTTATATGAGCCATTTCTTATTCATACTGGTGTGTTAGCATGTTAGGATTTAGCAATGCCTCTTGGTTCAAGACAAAATAAATAGAATTCTATTTTTTGTCATGAAAATAGAGGTTATAAACATGGAGGTTAACACCCACCTAAGAAACTTCATCCATTTTTATGTTCAAACGCATGATATTTGTTTGATGATACTTAACGAATGACGGTTAACTCATGTGTTTACGACCGCCACCACCATGCCAAACAGAGCCTTAGAATTGTCACTAGTTATTCCCGTAACCTAAGCTGTAAAAAATGATATAAGAGAAGAGATAAGGGTCTAAGAGAATTACATTGATGAAAGTTGTTCAAAATGATTCATATAATTTAAGTTTAACACCCCGGGCAATAACCATAGCGGGTTTCACATGAAATGGTTGAATTCTCATTTTCTGCTTGACAAAAATGAATTGGAATTTGGGACTCATAAAATAGTTCCTAAATAGTTAAGATTCTATAGATGATAATTTAATGCATGCATACTCAAATTATTACTTTTCCTATTCTTCATTTTTTATGACTAAATGCGACAGATTTACACTACCAAACAAGATAAACAATAACGAACAAAACAACAACAATTCCATTTGTTTCTAAATCAACACGAATGACTTGGATCATTTCACCAATGCAAGGACAGCGACTCGAGCCACAATGATGCAGGTGTCATTAACAATAAATCCGAGTGCTGCATCATTAAAATCTTTTAGAGGTATGCAATCTTTCCATCCCCGACCAGGAGGAGAACACTTGAACACCTCAGTATCTATGACAGAAGCAGAGAGGACAATGAGTTGTTAGGGTTTAAAATTGCAATAGTGATTGCATAAATGTGATATTACTTTTCAACACTTTTTTCTTTGTATGTTATGGAGTGACAAACATGTTTTCAATTAAAGTATTAATCCATCTGTTTTTGTATTTGTTATAGGCATGTTTACACTTTATTTTGAAAAATTAGATTTTTTTAGTATTACTACAAATGCTATAATTTGGTCGATGTTACCTCTAATTAATGAAAGTTCAAAGTAATTGGAGAAAATAATTAGAACAAAAGGACTAGAATTTGTTGAACAAATACTAAGAAAATGCTATATAATTGCATTCTTTGTGAAATAGGTAGTTGTATGCTGAAGAAGCTAGAAAATTAAGTAATACGTAAGTATGGTATATTTAATTAGCTTAAATTTATTATAGTATATGAGTGTAGATATAGTTTTATTACATTTAGGTAAGAAGTTAAAAAGACTAATAAGGAGGGATAAAGAAAAAAACTCAAGCATAAGTAACGATAGTATGTTTTATAAGTTTGCAAACTTCAATATTCCCTCTCTCTTTTGCCCTCCAATGTTCCATATGCTTCGACACATGCGAGGATGTGTTGTAATATTTAGTCCCACATTGGGTATTTTATTTTTTCTTGTCTACTTCCTATGTTTTTGGATCTCTTCACATTACACCAATTAGTTTTGGGTGGGATGTTTGTGTTCTTGTCGATTTAAAATCTCCAGCCTCACCAATCTAATCTGAATAAGTAATGTGGATTCATAAATTAGTAGAGAATGATGATGTGGAAAAAATTGTCTTATATTCAAAAAAGAAAATTGTTCATAGATGCATAAATAAATAATCAATTTCTTCATATGTACATATTTCAATCAACTTACATGTCCTTTTCTTATGATTTCCTTCAATTTGGTCAATGATGCTTAAGGAGAATTCTACTGAGACATTCATGGCAGATGTGTCGTGGATAGACCCATGATAATACATGTATAGAGAGACATTGCTACCCTTAACCTTGCTGTCACTTTTCTTATCCCCTTCTGGATGGATATGAACAGCCCTCCATGTAGAAAAAAGAGAAAATAAAAAAGTAATTAATTAATGAAATATGTGAATGTAAAAGAGTTTCATAAACCGCAAAATGAAAAATTTTACAGACAAAACCGATGATTGTTGTGCTAATGATCTGTTTAATTCAATCACAATTACATATTTGTGTTAGTTGACAAATATTATGAGTTTGTTTTAATGGTATTGTCTAAAAATATCTTGACACTTAATTGTATCAAAATTTATAAGATAATAATGAGATATGTATTGAAATTAATTACATCAAGCTAGCACATAAATATCATTTAAAAATAACATTTAAAGATATAATGTTAGCAAGCAATTTACAAGGCATCTTCAATTATCAAGACGTTACATAGAAAGATGAAGATACCTAAAAATACGAAAAGATAATAGATCAATTATGGACGACACACCCAAATCAGACCCGTTTGTCAGATGGCTGTTTGAGCTGTGTATACGTGTTTGCAATCATAAAAGGCATAAATGTATCAAATACTGTTAAATCTATAAGCTAAACTTATATGCTGTAAGCATGTTTTGGTTTCATAACTTTCCTGCTTAGTTTTAGGTGGTATTTGGTTTTATCTGTGTGTGTGTATGTAAACAGTTGTTTTGTATTTAAAGCGATATCAAGAGGACCAAGCGGTGATATCTATCCGCTTAGTTTTTCACGCATAGTTCTTGCAGTTTTCCCGAACATCTGGTATCAGAGCCCGGAAACGAACGACACCGACGGTGAACGGCATCGGGAAATTGACATCGCACGCGCGTGAGGAAGACGGCGATCGGAACCCCCGCTGCCGCTGGAAGTCCTGGGTCGCGAGCGTTATCTTGTCGGCCCTGTTTCGCATCAGAGGTTAGGGTTCCCGGCGTTTTTGTTTGGCTTATTTTCAGCTTTGTTTCCTGGAATCCGCCAGACCTCGGGTTTCCTTGTTTCCAGTCTGGCATCCCCGGTAAGAAGTTGGCCCTGTTTTCGGCTTTCCTGTGGGAAGCCAGAACTCTGTTTGTGTTGTGGGGGAAAACGGATTGGTGACTTTTGTAGCAAGGTTGTAGATCTGAAAGTTCCAGATTGCGTTCGGTTTGTGGGGTTTTCAGCTTTCGTGTGAGCAGGGAGAAGGCAGGGGGATTGTTCGTTGCCGCACCGTTGATTGTAGGAGCAGTGAATAGCAGTGGAGAAGATTGTGAGGAAGTCGGTGGTGTTCAAGAAGAAGATGGAAGGAACTTCAAGTGATTTGACTAAGCCACAACTCCCTCGTTTTGATGGGAAGAATTATCACAAGTGGAGTGTGATGATGAAGGTTCTCTATGAATCCCAAGATCTTTGGCATCTTGTAGTGGATGGTGTGGAAGAACCAAAAGACGTTCATACACTTTCGGCAAAACAACTTACGAATTTGAAGGAGGCATGGAAGAAGGACAAGAAAGCACTCTACTTCATTTATCAATCGGTGGATGAGGTAATTTTTGAGAGGATTGCCTCGGCGAAAACTTCAAAAGAAGCTTGGGATACTCTTCACACCGCCTACAGAGGTGAAGATAAGGTAAAATTAGTTCGCCTGCAAACGCTTCGATGCGAGTTTGACACGTTGAAGATGAATGACTCAGAATCGATTGAAGAATTTTTCAATCGTGTAGTTGCTTTGACAAACGAGATGTTGGTGAACGGAGAGGCGGTGGAGAATAAGAAGGTGATTGAGAAGATCTTGCGGAGTCTACCTCGCAGGTTTGAGAATGTCGTGGTGACAATAGAAGAGTCAAAGGATTTGTCGACTTTGGCTTTGGAAAGCCTGATGGGATCACTTCAGTCTCATGAATTGAGAATGAAGCAGTATGAGATTGTTCCTGATGAGCAAGCTTTCCAGACTCAGTTGTCCATGAAGGGAGGTAATAGAGGAAGAGGAAGATCTTCTTATAGAGGAAGAGGAGGTCGGTCCGTTGGTGATCGAGGCAAGCAGCAGCAGCAAGAGTCTCATAACAGAGGTGAAGGGTCCAACAGAGGCAGGGGAGAGGAAGACCACTGTCGCAGATTCAGTGCTTTAACTGTCAAAAGTTTGGGCACACGACAAAGTTTTGTTGGAAGAAGCATCAGGAGGAAGGAAAGGCGTCTACTTTTATGCATGAGAAGGTAGATGAATACCAAGGTGACATGTTCCTGACCACAGATGAGAAAGAAGGGGGTTCCAGTGAAGTCTGGTATGTTGATAGTGGTTGTAGTAACACATGACTGGGAACAAGGAGTTGTTCGTGAAGTTGGACGAGTCTCTGAACAAGGAAGTTCGCACTGGAGACGACAAGAGGTTACAAGTCAAAGGAAGCGGAAACGTATCTGTGAAGACAAAGAAGGGCATAAAGACGATCCCTGATGTCTATTATGTGCCTGGGCTGAAGCACAACCTGATTAGTGTGGGTCAGTTGTTGAATAAGGGACATGGTGTTCATTTTAGAAGAAATGCCTGTGAGATCCGCGATAAGGATCATGTACCTCTTGGCAAGGTGATAATGTCTCCAAACAAGATGTTCTCTATCAAGTTTGGAAGCAATTTAATGAACTGCTTGAGTGCAGTGGCAGATGACAAGTCTATGTTGTGGCATCATAGATTTGGACATTTGAATTTTGGAGCTTTGGCAAAGATGGGAAGATGTCACTGGTGCGAGGACTACCAACTGTTGATAAGGTAGAGAAAGTGTGCGAGGGATGCATCTTTGGGAAGCACTCTAGACATTTGTTTCCCAAAGAAGGAGCATGGAGAGCCTCTAGGCCTCTCCAATTGGTGCATTCTGACGTGTGTGGACCAATGAAGATGACATCCATTGTGGAAGCAAGTATGTCCTGACATTTATCGATGATTTTAGCATTAAAACATGGGTGTACTTCTTGAAGGAGAAATCTGAAGTATTCAGATGCTTCAAGAGTTTAAGGCAATGGCAGAAAGGCAGAGTGGCTATGCACTGAAGTCACTCAGAACTGATCGTGGAGGAGAGTACCTCTCTAATGACTTTAGAGGGTATATGAAGAATACTGGGATCTGGCACCAGCTGACCGCTAGGTATACACCGCAACAGAATGTGTGGCGAAAAGGAAGAACAGGACAATCATGGAAGCAGCCAGAAGCATGATCCATGCTATGGGGATGCCAGACTCTTACTGGGCAGAAGCTGTTGCCACTGCCGTCTACCTGCAGAACAGATCGGTGACGAAGAGTGTCCAAGGAAAGACGCCTCATGAAGCTTGGAGTGGAGAAAAGCCAGGTGTATCTCACCTGAGAGTATTTGGATGTGTGGCTTACTCTCATGTACCTGAGAAGAGGAGAGGGAAGCTAGATGAGAAGTCAGAGAAGTGCATCTTTGTGGGGTATAGTGAGCAATCAAAAGCTCACAAGCTCTACAACCCGATGAAGAATTGCAGCGTGATCAGCAGAGATGTTCTGTTCGATGAGAAGACCAAATGGGATTGGGACGGTAAAGGGCTCTGTGGTCTATGAAGGAATTCAAGAAGAGGGGGAGAAAGACGTACAAGAGACGGAGAATGTGGAGATACAAGCACCTGTAGAAAACGGGTCACCCTTCTACTTTCTCTCCTGGTGCATCATCAACAACTAGTGGGTCATCTGACGCCCCTGGTAAGACCAGATGTTGATGGAGATCTATTGAGAAATCTCAGGCCTATCTTGAATGAAGAATGGGCAGACTTTGCCTTATTTGTGGATGCAGATCCAGTCGAGTTTAAAGAAGCTGTTCAGGAAGAAAAATGGAGGAAAGCCATGGATCAGGAGATCCACTCCATTGAGAAGAATAATACATGGGAGCTGATGGAACTTCCACCAAACCATCACTCAATTGGGGTAAAGTGGATTTTCAAGACAAAGCTGAATGAAAAAGGAGCAGTGGAGAAGCACAAGGCTCGCTTAGTTGTGAAGGGGTATAAGCAGAAATACGGGTATGACTATAATGAGGTGTTTGCTCCAGTCATACGCCTAGAGACGATAAGATTGGTGCTAGCATTGGCCGCTCAACATGATTGGAAGGTCCATCAGATGGACGTTAAAATCTGCTTTCTTGCATGGCGTTTTAGAAGAAGAAGTGTACATTGATCAGCTCTAGGATATGTGAAGAAAGGTGAGGAAAATAAGGTGTGCAAATTGAAGAAAGCCCTATATGGGTTGAAGCAGGCTCCTCGTGCCTGGTATGAACGAATTGATAGCTACTTTGCGAAGAACGGGTTCAGAAAATGCCCGTATGAGCACACTTTATATATCAAGGAAGAAGGAGGTAAATTTTTGTTCATTTGCCTCTATGTCGATGATCTGATATTCACCGCAACTCTGAAAGTCTATGTGATGATTTTAAGAATATGATGAATAAGGAATTTGAGATGACCGATCTTGGTCATGCTCACTATTTTCTGGGGATTGAAGTTAAGTATGGTGTTGGGAAGATCTCTATCTCCCAAACCAAGTATGCTACAGAAATCTTGAAGAGATTCAAGATGGAGAACGCGGTTCCCATCAGTTCGCCCATGGAGTTTGGGTTGAAGCTGTGTAAGGATGGAGATGAGAAGACTGTCAACTCATCATTCTTCAGAAGCCTAGTTGGAAGCCTCATGTACCTGACGGCAACAAGGCCAGATATTATGTTTGCCGTTAGCTTGATCAGCCGCTTTATG
>CM077156.1:190995419-191025506 GCA_039583875.1 Platanthera guangdongensis | reverse complement strand
TCAGCAATCTAGCCTGAATAAAGTCAGTAGATTCATAACTTGACCAAAATAGTAGAGAAGGATTATATGATGAATGAATAAAGCAACTTGTTCTAAAAGGTAATTGCTTCACAGATCCAAAAAGAAATATGTAAATTTCTTCATATGTTTATATTTCAATGATACTTACATGTTATTTTATCATGATTTCCTTCAATTTGATCAATGATGCTTAAAGTGAATTCTGCACAGATTTTCATGGCACATGGGTCATAGATAGACCCTTGATAAAGCATGTACAGACCCACATTATGATCCTTTTCTGGAATGATTCGTAAAGACCTCCATGTAGCAAAAAAAAAGAGAGAAAAAACATCAAATTAGTGAAATATTGAGTATAAAAGAGTTGAAGAAACTTTAAATGGAAAAAAATTATAGACAAAACTGTTGGTTATTGTGCTAATTGTTAATTTAACTAAGGCTTAGTTTGGGAAGACTTAGGCTCCGTTTGGGGGGAATTATTTTCACCGGCCAAGCGGTTATGACCGCATGGCGAGGGGACTTAATTAAGGTCCGGTTCAAGCGATCATAACGCGCTTGACCGGTGAAAATAAGTCCCCCAAACGGGGCTTATTTTCACGCGTGAAGCGTCACGACCCATGAATCCGGCCTTAATTAAGGCCGGTTCATACGGTCGTGACCGCTTGCCCTGTGAAAATAAGTCCCCCCAAACAGAGCCTAAATCACATGGTATCATGTTGTTTGACAAATATTATGTGCTTGTTTATTCTAATTGTTTAATTATATTTTGACAACTAATTGTATCTAATTTCATAAAATGATAATGAGATGTCTGCTGAATTAAACAAATTCAAGCTTGCTAAAAATATCATTTAAAATAATATTTAAAGATGTCAGCAAACCTGCTACCTCGCAACTTCAATTAATAAGACGTTACATTACAATGTAAATGAACCAATCCAACAACCCCATAATACATTTAAAAGAGTTCTTTAGATTATATCAGGCTCGAAAAATGCTTCAAATAGTCTTCATTTTTGCCACTTCGCTCGATCCTTGCAGAAAGCTTTTTTTGTCATGTTATGCAATTCTCTTGCCTCCAATTTGACACAAACTTGATTAGAATTATGCCTTATTAAGTTACAGAATTTTTCTATGATCTTGGCAATCAGTTAAGTAAGATTCGTCGAGTATCCTTATGTATATATACTCGACAAATTCGTCGAATGTACCTATTGACACCCGTCGAATTCGTCGAATATACAAGTCGATATACATCAAATTCGTCAAGACTCACTAGAAAAGCCTCTGAGTTCCCGAATTTACTTTTCTGCTTAGTCTAAGTAAAATTTGTTAGTTATCAAAGCGATTTGTCGGGTATACTCATAGTTATACGATGAGACTCGACGAATGGACTTAGCAAGAATTTTCCGGATTTTCTTTCTGACGGGTCTCTGGTTCAAGTCGTCGGCCATGTACAGTACACGTGGAGTGTTCGTTTAGGAAGGAATTTTCTAGCTGTTAGAAGAAGAAATCCTATAAATAACAAGGGTTAATTCATCCAACCCTAAACGCTCTTCCGCTTTTGAAATCGTGAAAAGGGCGCTTGTTTCTGTCGGACTTACGGCTTTCAGAAATCGAAGAACTCGTGACCTAGCTTCTCACGATCAGCGATTCCTTCAAGAATAAATTCGACAGATCTTGTTTCAGTTTTTTGAAGCCTTCAGATCTCGTCGGATCAACATTCTCAGATCAAGCTTTCAAGATTAATCTCAAGTCTTCTCCTTCTACAGAGCCTCAAGTTTTTCATTTCAAGGAAGAAGAAGGTTGGATATTTTCAGATCTGAAGAAGTAGATTGATTTTCAATCTAACTAGTATAAAATTCTTTTATACTATTCTAGGAAGTTTTCTCTTCCGAGGTGTAAATCCTTGTGCAAGGATCGAGTTGTAGGAGAGTTTGTTCTCCGGGTGTAGGAGAGGTTGTTCTCTGAGAAGTAGGAGTGTTGATTCTGATTTGTAAGATTTGTTTAAATCTGAGATAGGTGAAGTAGTCGAATCTAGCTCTTTGTGGTAGATAGGCGAGGCGGGACAGTAGACGTATGCAAATCAAGGAACCACTATAAATTCATGTGTTGTGCTATGTTTGTTTTGTGTGCTTGTTTGTAATAATTTTTAAGCCGCTATAAAACGCAGAACTCACCTATTCATCCCCCTCTAATTGGTTTGGGTAGGCAACTAGATACTTTCAGCGATCCTTGGGAGAGAAACAAATGTAGACCTTCTGAGTACGAGAATAACTAACAAACATATATTTAGTGGCACGTGGAACAAGCTTGTCAGTGGATAGGTCAAGATTATGAACAAAATACACACAACAAAATATGCGAGGAGTGATATAAAGAAAAGGTATGGAGGGTGTGAAAAGAGCAGAAAAACTCGCAAAAGAGATAATAAACTGCAAATTTTATTGCTCCAAAAAGATAATTAATACATAGGTATGCCCCCTTATTTATAGAAAATAGGAGAGATGAGAGAATACAACAAATGCTGTGGGACTATATACAATCCGCGCGGCCTATGCGGTTTGACAATGTCAAACCGCACACTATACAAAGAACAACTGATCACCCAACGACAATAGAGAAAAGCCACCAGACCGCTTGGGAAGATTGTCGAGCAGGTCACCAGACCGCAACTGCGGGTAGCCACCAGACTGCAGTTACGACTAACCTTCAGACAGCTGCTGCGGCAAGGCACCAGATCACTGCTGCGGCTAACACCCAGGCCGCTGCTGCTACTATCCCTCAGACCGCCACTGTTGCTATTCTCCTGACCGTTAGCGGAGGTTCACGACCAGATTGCTGAGCCAAACCGCCAGACCGCTGAGAGTAGCAGACCGCTACGACTAGATATTGTTGAAATTTGATATAGCGGAAAGCGGAAACCAGGCGCAGGAACAAACAACACTTTTGAACAAGTAAACCAGAAGCAAAGAGCAAAAGCAAGAATCTTGTACTATTAAAAAATCTTCCTTATAATGCTAGACATACATGGTGAGACATGCTTGCCAAAGAATCGGAAGAAAGCAGAAAAGTACAACACAATCAAACCGCGCTGACTTAATGAGTAACCGCCGGAACTACTGCTAACTGCTGAAGGAGTCCGCTCAGGTTGCCAGGTCGCAAGACTGCAACAAACTGCGTGGACTACCCATTATTCCAGTGCTGAAAAGAACTCTGTCCGCCAAACTACAGGCCTCCTGACCGCGAGGTCGCCTAGTCGCCAGAACGCGCGGACTGCTGCCACCAACTGAACAAGCCGCCCAGAGGCGGGCAACTTATTGAACAGAAGAGAAAGTTGCAAAAGAGTAACTGCTGCTAGTCGCACGCGACCTGCAGTAACCGCATGTTACAGCCGCTGAGTCCGTACTAACTCAGAACCAAATCCCTGGCCCTTTAGCGTTGTCCGCGCAACCTGCACAACAAGTAACCGGTTAACCTCTTCAACCCGGGCGGATACCAAAATCTAGTCTGTAGCAACTTAAACGCGAGAAGGCTTACTGTTCATTCAGTTATAAATTTAGTGTCGGGGGGTCCTATTTATAGGCGTGGAGAGTAGTGTGGTCACCGCCCTAGTGGATAGAATCACCACCCCAACTCGCAGCTAGCATCAAGTAGTCCGCCTAGTCTGCAAGGACAGTCGGACACAGGACAGCTCGCCTGGCACCAAGGATAGAAGCCAATCCGCAACCAGGCGAACACCGCACCAGTCCGCACGTTGCACAGCATGCGGACACAACAGTAACCCACATACTACACCAGTCTGCACGCTACACGCTGATAACTTCCAAAAAAGAAGTTATCTAGTATGTAATTTTGATTTAATAACTATCGTATTGAGAAAAAAATAAATTAAATAAGGAAAAATATGAGTAAATTCATATTTATTTATTTGTGGTTAATATGTCTAATTTTTCGTTGTTTTCTTGCTAGAAATGCTGAAGAAATCGATTCGGAGAAGCAAAGCTGAAATTATTTTTGGACTGCGCAGGTTGTTGCAACAACCTGAAAAAGTTGTTGCAACAACTGCTGGACGGATTTCGAATTTTAAATTCGAATTTTGCGCCAAAATGAAAACTGAAAAGAGACAACTTTTGGTAAAGGGCTGCACGTTTTTAAGAGTATAATCTCATACCATATGAAGAGAATTAATTATCATTAAGGAGGAGATCTTGGAGCCATCATCTTGGAGATTACTTGGAGAAGAAGAACTAGGGCAAACCGGATCTCGGAGAAGGACTGTATAGGGTCAACTTGGAGAGCAATTTCCGGCACTATTTTGAATCCTTTCCATCATGTGCTGTAAGATCTATCTTATTTTGTGTGTTGCTTCTCTTGCCATGAACTAAATTCTCCAAGCCTTGTGTAATGAGAGTACTATGTGTGTTTTATGGTGTATGTTTCTTGCTTGTTGAGATTTGTTGGATGATTTGTTATCTTGTGAACTTTTGAATCTATTTATGAGATTTTTTGGCTTTGATCTTCATCTTGTATTGCGTTGCGAGAATCGAGAGATGAGTGACAGAATAAATGCTTGAAGGTCAATTCATTGCACCGCAAGAATCGAGAGACGAGTGGTGTAAAACGTTTAACCAAAAATCTCCACTTTTGCGTTGTACTTTGAGATTCGAGAGAGGAGAAGTGCAATCGCTCATTAGTTCACCGTAGTTTAGAGGAGTGGAGGAGACTCCCTCCTTTTGCTAGCAATTCGATTTTTATGATAATCAATATTCTTCATTCATCCTAAGTTAGAGATAACTAGGAGAATTTAGGACGTTGAGATTTCCGAGATTCGAGAGAGGAGGATTTCTTCTATAAAAATCATTGCATGATAATTCCTTCAACACTTTTAACTAATACTATTTCTCCACACCATCTAGACGCACATAGGAAATCCGAAATGCAAGGCTAATTTCTCCAATCGATAAAAGAATTTCTAAGGATCTTCGTAGTTAAGTTAGATTAAATATTTATTCAAATTTTTCATTACTTCCAAAATTATTTTACTCATCTTGTTTGGATTTAAAGAACGGTGTAGCTAGTACTTGCAAGCATTAGGTTAATCACTTCTCCGAGGGAACGATCTCACTCACACTTTATTACTTGTTACGGCATGTGCACTTGCGTTATTATATACATCTATTTCGGGCGTATCAAGTTTTTGGCGCCGTTGCCGGGGAGGTGCTATTAATCTATTGTTTATTTTCTTGCAATATTAGTAAACCCTAGTATTTGAAGGTCAAACTTTAATTTTGTTGAAATATCTATTTTTTCAAAAAAAAAAAAATCAAAGTAGGTTTATTCATTTAAATTATTTGTGTGTAGTTGATTTATGCAAAGATTAATATCCATTTAGTGAATTCTCCCACGCAAAATCATGTATTCATATTTATATTCTCGATGTCATTATTGTGGGGCATTCAATCATGCAAGTGATGATTGTTATATAAAAGACTGTAGATACATGTCATATGGCTCACCCTATGAAGTACCAACATCTGATGATACTTCATATAGTGCTCCTAATTTTTATAATTATGTTCCCCCACAACATGCAACGTTTCTGCATTTCAACTCGACCCCTCAAAGGCCGAGAAGAAATGAGAAACAATGCATATTTTGTCATAGCACCGGGCACGCTATGAAAGAGTGTGTTGTATTTCAGCGTCAAAGAGAGGAGTATAACAAACCTAAAATTCAAATCCTCTCATCCTCTTCTTATTATGACATTTCTTATGATTCTAATGATATATACGCATTACCTCCTTGTCTACGAGGAAGTATTGGAGATATAACCATCATGTTTGTTGATGATCTGTGCAACGACGTCGCGGAGCTGCCTCTCCCTACACATTCATCACTTAGTTTAGATTCACCCATGGAGGAACCAACCCACATATTCTCTAATAATACTATCACCCCCGTTCCTCCACCTTCTTTGCACGAATTTTATACACCTATTTTTATCGATCATGTCGAAGATATTGCGCTCGGGGATAATCCTGAACCTGAGGATGTGGCAAAGTGTATCGAAGATATTATCCTCTCCAATGGAGGGAAGAATTCTTTGGAGCACTATGATGCGCTTGAAGAGGATATCCTTTCTGATGAGCAGATATACACTTCTTCATTGGATGAGGAGGTTCAACTCACCACTGAGGCCCTTGAGTTCTCGGGCCCCCCTTGTTATGATGCTTACAATACTGACATCGATCAATCTTCGGAACCTACTGGAAGTGAAACCGGGATCACACCCATAATTAGAAATCATTTATGTCTTTCTTTTATTTTATTTCCTAATCTCCTTTCATTATCTGAGCCCAAGCAAGTTGATGCGTCACAAATGCTCAAAGAGGTTATTGAGCATTATCCTCAAGTTGATGAGATGGGTATCCCCTTATGTGAGGAGGTTGAGTTCTCCACCATAGTTGAAGGCACATTCATTTTCTTCTCTCCCTATAGCCTCTCTATTGACGAAGATACCTTGCTAGGCATGGATATAGATTATGGTGAGAATAGCGAGGAGCACTCCACTTCTTACTTTTTGTTCCCATTACCGGCGATTAACATGTATTATTATTTAGGTAAAAAGGTGGTTGTTTTATCGTCGTATCGGTACCCGCTGCCGACGCGTATATTAGAACAATTACGTGTTCATTTCTCTTTTCATCGTCCCATAATTTAGAATTTTAAAATTTCTGAATAAGTCGTGCTGTGGAGACAATAAACCCAGTAGTTATCTTTCGTTTACTGCATATTGTATTTTCATTTTCCTGTCCATTGTTTTAGTCCGAAAATAAACTATCCGCTACTTGAGAGGCAACCCAAAGTTTAATTTGCATTATTAGTTGGCTTTGTAACTTTAATTTAGCAATATATATATATTTACTATTTTCGTACTAAGTATGTTTAGCAGCTTTTAGTTACATTAATGAATTTTTAAAAAATTGCAAATAAATGATGATTAATGTATGAATGATGATGAAAAAAAAGAAAAAAAATCTATTTAAGTCAAACTATTTGGTAGCCCTGATGATGCTTATCCTATGACAATTATTATGTTTTGACTTGAATATTATGGAATGACTTTTGGTGCGAGTCATGAAAATGGTTTTTATGATAATCATCGTGCGTATGTGCTATATTTGTGTGACTTTTGATTATTTTCAGTGAATCTAACACAAATATACATCATATTAATGACTATGTCCACTTTGAGGATGAATGTTTTGCATGTTAGACTAACTGGCGGGATTGTTGAGAAATATCGTATGTTGGGAGAAACGTGGGTGCGTCAACAAGAAGCAATAGACAACCACTCCATCACATCCAATTCAGGGGAGTTATTTAAATTTCAAGTTTTTTTTCTTCCTTATAATTATTTGTTTATTATTAAACACACCTTAGACTATCCATATGATAAAAAAGTGAATTATTTGCTAGGGACTAGCAAATGACTTAAGTGTGGAGGTGGCGTGTTATAACCCCTACCACTTGAGTGAAGAATAATTCATTTAAATATAAATTTAATGATCTTCATTCTTGTTTTACTTAATCATTAGGGTATTCTAGACACATTCAATGATAATTAATTGGTATGGCTGAACAATCCAAAGAGTTCATTCTATGAATTTGAAGTTAGTAAGATTTTTTCTGATAAAGCTCGCTCAAACATTTTTTTTATATACAAAATATTTGTTTACTTCCAATGCAATATTGTGATATATACCTCTAAAATAATGGGGAGGGATGAGCAAGAACTACGTCAATGATGTAAGCCTACACATGAGTTTAGCTAGTATTCCTTTTGATCATTCACTAACATATTTGGGCTTGAATTTTGCCCTACATACTATTTCATGCTTATCTGTCATTTGTTCCTACTGGTTGTACCTTAGTAAGTTAGCCATTTATGGGTGCCAAAATTTTCTTTAAATGGTTAAATTTTATAGTGATATGTGGCCTAGGTATATGTCTACATACTTGAAATGATCCCAACTATGATGAAAAAAATAATGGGAAAAGAAATTTGTGTCATAGTGATATGCGGCCTAGGTATGTGAATGCATACTTAGAATGATCCCAACTATGATAAAAAAAGAGAGAAAAAAAATGGTTGAAACATCATAGTGATATGTGGCCTGGGTATGTGCACTTATACTTGGAATGATCCCAACTATAAATAAATTAAAAAAATGATGATGCACGACCCATAACATGGTGAATTATTAAGGATACTAACTAGAGGTCATCATACTATTACCAAAGTTATCCATAAATTCATAACCAAGCCAAAACTATCCGACTTTTATTTGAACTACTAACTCTTGAATAGGTTAAATTATAGACTTAGCATATTCTTATCCTTTCCAATAAAATGCGGAGGTTCAATATAAAATTTTGCATGGAAGTAAACTATTTTTAAAGAAAACCACGCACCACACTACGATACCTGTTTGAGCTTTACCTTCCATCTAACTAATGTAATTGTGAATGAATGAGCTCTCATAGATTGCTAAGCTTATCGGTTGAGTTAAACGAGTTTCTTGAGTATGCCCCGATTAATTTGTTTTCAAGAACTAAAGATCATTTGAGTTCATATCTTATTACTTCTTCACTCATGCTATTATTATGAAATCACTTTGCTAGGGACTAGCAAATGTTTAAGTGTGGAGGTGTGATAACTTCCAAAAAAGAAGTTATCTAGTATGTAATTTTAATTTAATAACTATCGTATTGAGAAAAAAAATAAATTAAATAAGGAAAAATATGAGTAAATTCATATTTATTTTATTTGTGGTTAATATGTCTAATTTTTCGTTGTTTTCTTGCTAGAAATGCTAAATAAATCGATTCGGAGAAGCAAAGCTGAAATTATTTTTGGACTGCGCAGGTTGTTGCAACAACCTGAAAAAGTTGTTGCAACGACTGCTGGACGGATTTCGAATTTTAAATTCGAATTTTGCACCAAAATGAAAACTGAAAAGAGACAACTTTTGGTAAAGGGCTGCACGTTTTTAAGAGTATAATCTCATACCATATGGAGAGAATTAATTATCATTAAGGAGGAGATCTTGGAGCCATCATCTTGGAGATTACTTGGAGAAGAAGAACTAGGGCAAACCGGATCTCGGAGAAGGACTGTATAGGGTCAACTTGGAGAGCAATTTCCGGTACTATTTTGAATCCTTTCTATCATGTGCTGTAAGATCTATCTTATTTTGTGTGTTGCTTCTCTTGCCATGAACTAAATTCTCCAAGCCTTGTGTAAGGAGAGTACTATGTGTGTTTTTATGGTGTATGTTTCTTGCTTGTTGAGATTTGTTGGATGATTTGTTATCTTGTGAACTTTTGAATCTATTTATGAGATTTTTTGGCTTTGATCTTCATCTTGTATTGCGTTGCGAGAATCGAGAGATGAGTGACAGAATAAATGCTTGAAGGTCAATTCATTGCACCGCAAGAATCGAGAGACGAGTGGTGTAAAACGTTTAACCAAAGATCTCCACTTTTGCGTTGTACTTCGAGATTCGAGAGAGGAGAAGTGCAATCGCTCATTAGTTCACCGTAGTTTAGAGGAGTGGAGGAGACTCCCTCCTTTTGCTAGCAATTCGATTTTTATGATAATCAATATTCTTCATTCATCCTAAGTTAGAGATAACTAGGAGAATTTAGGACGTTGGGATTTCCGAGATTCGAGAGAGGAGGATTTCTTCTATAAAAATCGTTGCATGATAATTTCTTCAACACTTTTAACTAATACTATTTCTCCACACCATCTAGACACACATAGGAAATCCGAAATGCAAGGCTAATTTCTCCAATCGATAAAAGAATTTCTAAGGATCTTCGTAGTTAAGTTAGATTAAATATTTATTCAAATTTTTCATTACTTCCAAAATTATTTTACTCATCTTGTTTGGATTTAAAGAACGCTGTAGCTAGTACTTGCAAGCATTAGGTTAATCACTTCTCCGAGGGAACGATCTCACTCACACTTTATTACTTGTTACGGCACGTGCACTTGCGTTATTATATACATCTATTTCGGGCGTATCACACGCGGACACAACAATAACCCAAACATCCCCCATACAGCACACCATCCCGCAATAGAAGTCCACGACCAATAGGCACACCCGCCTGGTCAACCAGCAGACATTGTGGACTCTGCGATCAACCTGGACTTGTCAGATTGTGACCAAGTCCAGCAATCAACCAAACACGACGCGAGCTCGGTGGACAAGGATCCAGTCTGCTAGCTCTCAAGTTAGTTCGCCAATCAAGCGAACTCGATAATCACCAACCACATCACCGGAGGTCAAGGGCATGAGCCAACACAGATCTCCAAACACAGTCCACCACAAGCGGACTCCGCGAGCTCAACAAGAGTCTGCCCAACCTGTGAAATAACCCTTATCCGCAAGGAACTTCAGGGAACAAGCTAACTTGGCTGGTCGCCAACATCAGGCCGCAAACACCAGACCGCCCAGGTCGCACCATCAGTCTGCCCAGGCCGCGCGGTCTGCCCGATCAACCTCCCACTTTCACTTCACAATTTTCAACACTGCCCCATGAAGTGAGAAGTGGTGATCAAGCCCAGCAGTCCTCGTAACTGTGTAAATGACACCTTCGAAAACGGCTTCGTGAAGATGTCTGCGAAGTTGTCCTCACTCTGTACATGCTCCACCATAAGAGATCCCTCCAACACCTTCACTAGAATAAAATGGTGCTCAATCTCTATGTGCTTAGTACTTGCATGACATACTGGATTATTCACCAACTTCAGAGCACTCTCATTATCACCACAAAGTAGAGTTGTACCGTGCACTTCTTCATAGATGTCCTTTACTAGTCTCCTAAGCTAGATGACTTCCCGAGCTGCCAAGGCCGAAGCCTTGTATTCTGCTTCCGTGGTAGAGACGGACACCGAGTCTTACTTCTTGCTACACCAAGAGATACTAGCTAATCCACAAGTGAAGACATAGCCGGATGTTGACTTCTGGTCATTTGAATCCCCACATAATCAGCATCCGAGTATCCTTGAATAATAAAACCCGTGCCTCTCCTATACAGAAGACCCATATCAGAAGTGAACTTCACGTACTTCAGGATATTTCTCGTCGCCATCTGATGAGGCTTCCTGGGTTTTGCCATATACCGACTTACTCGGCCAACCGCAAAAGCAATGTCAAGCCTTGTAATCGTCAAGTAAATAATACTCCCAACTAGAGCCCGAAACACAAGAGGATCGGGAAGAATCCTCCCCTCATCCCGCCGAAGTTTGATGCACGAAACAAAAGGAGTAGAGCTACTCTTCCCCTCCCGCATGCCGAATCGATGAACGATATGTTCCGCATAGCCCTTCTGGGACACGAGTATGTTGCTCTCTTTCCTTTCCACCTCAAGTCCAAGGAAATGGTGAAGCTCACTCAGATCCTTCATTTCGAACCTTATAGCTAGATCTTCCCTGAGCCTAGCTACCTCCTCCTTGGAGTTCCCCATGATGATCATATCATTCACGTACAACAACACCAAGACCAGAAGCTCCCCCTGCTTCTTGACGAACAAGCTTGAGTCTAAATTTGAAGCAAGATAACAACAGAACTAGAGGTATTCTGCAATCTTCCTATACTAAGCTCGAGGAGCCTGCTTCAAACCATAGAGAGCTTTCCGGAGCTTGCAGACGTAGCTAGGATGTTCTTCAGAAACATATCCTAATAGCTGATCCATGAAGATGTCCTTGTCTATTTCCCCGAAAAGAAAGGCATTATTCTTTACGTCCAGTTGCCACATCTTCCAACCTTGGCAAGCTGCCAAAGCCATCACCATCCGAACTGAAGTCATCTTTGCAACTGAGTTGAAAGTCTCTTTATAGTCTTCTCCGTACAGTTGAGAGAACCCTCGAGCAATAAAGCGAGCCTTGTACCTTTCAATTCTCCCACCTGCCTTCTTCTTCAGCTTGTAAACCCATTTACAAGTCACAGGAGTAATGTCATCAACCATGGGCACAAGGTCCCAGGTTTCATTCTTCTTGATAGCAGTCATCTCCTCATCCATAACATCTTCCCACTTCTTGACTCCAGTGGCTTCATTAAAGCTAGAAGGCTCCCGTTCATCCAGGGGGCCTGTGAAGAAACATGAGACAAAGCTCACCGTGTTTCCTTCGCAATAACGAGCGGGCGACTTGATGGTTCTCTTCGATCTCTGAAGAGTCTGATCCTTGCTCACCACCTTCGCTGCTTCTTTAGAATCAGCTCCATTCTCAGGAACACATGGAGCGCCGCTCCCCCTGCTTCCTAAACCAGAAGCCTCTGCCCCGGATCTTAAAACACTTGGAGCTCCTGGTGACACAGGCAGATCCACTTGAAGATCTTCACCAACCTCCTTCTGACATTCATTAGACTTGCTCTCTGGTAACTCCACAGATGAGCTACCTCCATATGATGTTAACTCATCAAAGACAACGTCTCTTGAAACATCGAACTTCCTTGTCGCAGGATCCATGCACTTCCATCCCTTCTTCCGCTCATCGTAGCCCACAAAGACAGGCTTCGTCGCCTTTGCATCAAGTTTGGTCCTCAAAGCATCCGAGACCTGAATGTAGAAGGTTGATCCAAACACCTGAAGGTGTTCAACACTGGGCTTCTCCTTGAACATCAGCTCATGAGGAGACTTCACGTCGATCGGACTCAGAGGCATCTGATTGATGACATAAGTTGCGCAGGTCATTCCTTCCGCCCAAAAGGACCTGGGAATGCCCTTTGCATGAAGTCATCACTTGCAGGTTTCTGTCAAATGACAGATCTTCCTCTCTACCACTCCATTTTTTGTGGAGTATGAGCACAAGTAAGCTCTCTTTGGATCGAGTGCTTCCTGTAAAAGTTAGAGAACTCGGACGAAACAAACTCACCACCATTGTCCGATCTAAACTTCTTGATTCGCATGCCAAGTCGGCCCTCCATCAGCTCCTTGAACTTCACAAACAACTAGAAGGCATCTGATTTCTCATTCATGAAATACACCCAAGTATATCTTAAGTAGTCATCAATCAACACCAGCATGTATCTATTGCCTCCAAGACTAGCGGTAACAGTTGGCCCCATCAAATCACCATGTATACACTGCAATGGTGCCTTGCTCCTTGTTTGAGACTTGTCAAACGAAAGGCAATGAGCCTTTCCGAACTAATACCCCGCACAAACATGGCAACACCAGCCATCTGCATATCCAAGCTCTCCTACAAAGCCAACAGGTTCTCCAACTCCAGCAAAGGTGGTTGGGTAGCCCAGCCTTGAACATAAGTTACGAAGGCCACACACTCCTTCCGCAAGCCGTGGATTATATGCCTATTTAAGCTGGCTTCAGAGATAGGCTCATAAGGGTCAAACGCTGAGATCTCAGCGCAGAGATTCTTCATCTTGAGGAAGAACTTGGAGATGGACAGATCTCCTTGAGTTGCTCTGGCCAACTAATTTTCCAAGAACTGTAGTCTAGCAATGTTCTTCCTGCTGAACAACGCATCAAGGGAAGTCCAGATCTCAGCAGTAGATTGACATCCAATGATGTGATCAAAGAGTTTCGGTGATATAGCTCGTCTGAGATCAAACTCCTCTTTCGCATTAGCCTTTCTCCAAGCTTTTACCTCATCAGTGCTGGCACCGACAACAGCAATAACCTCCTGCTTGTTGTCACCATCGACAACATCTCACAGATCCTCACCAAGAAGATATCATCTCATACATGACTTCCACTTCTTGAAGTTAGTCGGTGTGAGCAGCTCGATTCCAAGACCCCTTGCATACCGACTTCTCGACAGTTCCTTATTAACCTCTCATTATCCCCGCATCTCAGATCAAGTGTGCTCTACTCTCGAGCGTGCAGATACATTTTCCACATCCGTTGCTCAACAGTCTCTTCTCCTCCTTATCAACCTCCATCATCTCAGTGAGCTCGAACACCGTTATCTGCTGGTGCGTCCATTTCGCGCATCAACACAGACCTCCTCATTTCTCACATTTTCTCCCATCTGCTTTCTTCCTTCTCATGCCAAAGCTTTACTGGATTTCTCCTACGAGCAACCTTAGAGTCTCCGCCTCTCCACCAAAAATCCGCCTAAGTCCATGAGAACACGACGAGCAGGAAACTCCCACTACAGCAAGCATCCGTTCGTGCGCAACGCCGCTACTATAGAATTGTGCAAGCTAAGCCTTGCGTGGAGCAGCCTATTGCCCGCCGAGAGCCTGAAGATCTTTCTTTCTCACATCGAAAGTGTAATGAGGTGCGGTCCGCCGCCCTCGATTCTCCGAGCAAGCTGTAACTGCAAGTAGATACTGGATTTCGATCGGCACAGATACGGTCGCGTAGTTTTTTTACCCGGTTGAGGGGTTAATCGACGTCAAAAATATCGTGTACATTACCTCTCTCTCTCTTTGACTGTGTGCGTGCTCGACCTCTCCGTGGGCTAAGACGATACAAGTTAATCTGGTCTGATTGGAGCGTCAAGTTTTGCCTCAACAAGCGTAATAAACTCGAAAGCTTCAAACTCTTGAGTATTGGCTCCCCCAAAGAGCTCCTTCACTATAAAAAAGTTACAAAAGATAATTAGTTGTAACTCTCTCCAAAATTGATAAGAATAATTGACAAAAGGTTGCTATATAAATGAGCGATATAAACTCTAAAAAGTTATTGTACTCGAGTATTGATTCCCCTAACTAAAGGGCTTCCTCTCCAAAGAAAATGACAAAAAATAACATCCAAAGATAACTGTTAGTTTAATCATATCTAAAGATGAATAGACACCTAAACATATGAAAAGATAACAGATAAATTATTGACGACACTTCTCAATCAACCCTAGCTGTTACAGGGTCGTTTGAGCTATGTATACGTGTTTGCAATCATAAAAGCCATATATGTGTCAAAAACCTCATGTTATTGTGCTCAAATCCATGATAAAAGTGTATTGGTAAGCAATATCTATACTATATTAAAAAGAAAAAATCACTCATGTCGTGTGGGGCACGATGGACACCCATGTACTATCGTCGTTGAAATATTATCGTGATTGGTCGTAGGGGAGGAGCTCCATGTCTATTACTCGTAAACATAGAAGCAGGAAAACCCTTACCATAGATAGTCCCCTGTTGTAAATTTCTTATCATGGCTAGATTTCTTATCCAACTTTGAGAAATTTTCAATCTTCCATGAATATTCATGACTGACCAACTCCATTGGGTGCACGCATTCAGTAGGTGTCTGAACGAGAACAAATTGTAAAATCTTGACACTAAACATGCAACTATCTTTCATGAAGTACCCATTCGAAGAATCTTTGAACGTTTTCAGATCAATCATGTTTCGAAAACCCATTTCATCATGAACTTGCCCAAGATTTTCCCCTACAACAAAAGAGAATCATGAATCTTGTTCTAGTTCTCATATCAAATCATTAATATTTGAAAGAAAAATGAAATGAATTCATTAAATTTTACATGTTCTATTTGTAATATGACCATTATCTATGCTAAAACTTGGTAGAAATTCAAACCTTTTTTTGATAAAGTGCCACCGGTGTTCTGGTCAAATAGGAACAACTCATAGGATACTTTGAACATAGCCATCGATGGACGTGAGGATGCATTTACTAGCATCAAGTAAAGACTGATTTGACCATTCACAATATTTCCATTGGGATACATTACGAGTTTCCTATATAGAATTATGAATACGAATATCATAAAGAGAGATGAAAATTGAAATAAAATTTATGAAAAATAGTAGACCATGAATATCCCTTTGACTCGAATATTCCAGAAACCAGCATGCCCTCATCATTTTCGACGAATTTTGATAATGATTTTATCGTCCATAGAAAGTCATAAGTAGATGGATCTTCAACAGTAAATTCACTTGCAAACCCTACCAAAAAACATAAAAATTTAGGAACTTGACATTATTCTTCTAGATGCATGAAAAATAGCTTGCTTGTCATTGATTTGTAACTGAAAAAAAAATGTTGTATAATTACAGGTTGTACCCGTGTATCTTATAATTAAAATTACGAAAACTTTTCTATAATGAAAAATATCCCTATAGAGAGTAGAGGGTATTTTTGTGCATGAATGTTATGAAATGCAAACTTACATGAAATATTTTATAATTTCCAAAAGAGAAATGTGCAACTTGTTATTTAATAACCATGCAGAGGTAGTCCCAACTCCCAATAAACGACCCTATATATATTTGACATGCTGGCTAGGTTTAAAGATATTGATTCTATAGTATATATATTGAATAATAAAAAATATGTATTATTAATTAAAAGTATTAATATAAGAATAAAAAATATGTATTTTAAATTAAATATTTTATAAAAAGAATACCTCCCAAGGAGTTGCTTCATGAAATAATTAAAATATTTTAGTGCATAAAGTAGCTAGTATGTCATCATAATCAAGCTTTGCAAAGAGTATTGAAATCATAAAACATTTTAAAAAAAATAAAGTTTAAACTCAGGATCAATGAATGAAGAAGATCAAAAGTCAAAATCCATTCAAAAATCATAAAAATTGAGGTGAACAAGAAATATCAGAAAAAGATAAATGGAGAGAAGAGATGAGAATGAAACTGTTTGTTCTCTCTTTTTCTTTTCTGCCAGAAAAAAGATTGGAAAACAACATTTTGAATGTGAGATTCTTCATGTTTTCTTCCTCTCAATTAATCTCTAGCTCAATGGGAACCCTTCTCTTTTATAAGATCTCACTCAAAAAATAGTATATCAATAACACTGAATGGATGAAGATCCTTTTATTTTGGAGTGGAGAATAATGGATACCATCCATTTCATGGCGAGGATTCTCTCAACTCCATCCATATTTAATGCGGACCAAAAAAAACATTTTTTTCATTGATCTCCATTCCACCGGCCTCCACAGATTTTCACTCTCCTCCAACTTGTTCTCATGGAGTGGGCGTCACAACGATTGTTGCCACGTAAATGAGCAGCTAGCTATAGCGATGTTGCGGAGGACCATGAGGTTGGACTAAAAAAACCTATTTTCATTGATCTCAAATTAGTTTCTTTTTTGTAACATTTGTCATACTAACATACATTATATGACAATTGATGTTTTTGTCCAACCTCACCGGAACAAATAATTTACGATAAGCCGCGCCAAACACAGTCATAATTGTGAGCTAGAGATCTAACATAAGCATGCAAATATCTTACAAATTAATGATTTTATATATCTTTTCATTAGATAATACATATATAATTAATTGTGTGCTTTTTATAGAGCCCATATATATATATATATATATATATATATATATATATATATATATATATATATATATATATATATATATATATATATATATATATATATATATTTTAAAAAGAAATATCAAAACTCTCAAACATGTCTAGCTAAATAAGACATTGAATTCATCCTACCCCTTCATCTCACTCCCCTATCAGCAACCGTCTGATCAAACACATTCTCTCTCTTCACTTTTTCGTAGGTCTCCTAAACCTACTAAGGGCGACCTAAACCTAACACTGGGCGCCCTAAAAACAATGTTAAAATAATAAAATTTGAATCAGGTAGCCCGGCTCGCCAAATGAAAATTTGCAAGCAGTGTAGCCCCGCCGAAAATACAATTTCAATTAGCCGGCTTGAGCAGCTCGCCCGGTTTGAGCTGCTCGTCCGGCTTGCGGACCAGCTATTTTACCCCAGGTGGGCTGCGAATAGTTATTCAAAATAGCGGAGATTGAACAGCTCCTCGAAGGACAGCAGAGTCACCCTCTTCAGCTCCATCCTAAAGAATCTTTGTTGAAGCTCCAGGGTTAGGGCCACCATGAGGGTGTGCCCCGACATTTCCTGTACCTGGAGGACCTCCTCTTGGAACTAGTCCACATGGCTCCCAGAGTCTCGTTCACTCCCTGCTTGATGAGAAATAGGGACTACGATTCCCTCTTCCTCTTCTTGTAAGTCGTGAACCTCAGCAAGAACCCTCGGCACAAGTCCTCAAAGAAGTAAATGGAGCTGGATGACAGCTGATGGAAACAATCCCTCGCCTTCTCGTTAAGGGTGATGACGAAGAGTCGGCACTTGAAGGCATACAACATTTGCCTAATAGAAACTACGTCCCCGAACCATTGTATGTGGTGGACTGGGTTGTCCCTCCCGGTGTAGTAGGACATCTCTAGCTCGTGGAACCCATCTAGAACCGGGGTGGACGAGATCGCCTCGCTAAAGGGGCTCCCGCCACTCGTTGGGTGAGTCGGGCGGTCTCACGCTTCCATCTCGCCGGACCTTCCCGCATTCGCCGAGCCGGGGAACAGGACTTGCCTTGCGAGATCTTGCATAGGGAGATCCTGCCCACTACCTTCTGCCGTCGCTTCCTTCCCAGGTGTTAGAAAGTAGCGAAAAGAAGCGAAAAGTAGAGAACAAGCCGAATAAACTTTTGAATAATTGAAATTTTATTATCCAAAAAAGATGTCTATTACAAAGGTATGCCCTCCTTTATATAGAATGGAGGAGAGATGAGAGAAAACAAATAAGAGATGTGGGACTATAATTTACAGGACAAGCGGACTATACAAAACAAACCGCACAAGCCGCGCGGTTTAGACAGCAGGGCTAACCGCACGGCTACCACCAGAGAGGAAGAGAGACTGCCAGGATAGACCGCCAGACCGCCCGGTCTCCAAGCCGATTGAGACAAACCGCCAGACCGCGCGGCCTTCAACCCGCCAAGACAAACCGCCAGACCGCCCGGTCACCAACTTCAACACTCCCCCTCAAGATGGAGCATATATATCGATCATGCCCAGCTTGTCGCAGATGTGAAAAAGGAAGCGGACACCGGCTTGGTGAAGACATCTGCCAACTCGTTGTCGGACGTGACAAAAGGAGTGCAAATCTGTTTCTTCAATATTTCTTCTCGAATAAAATGACAGTCGACTTCTATGTGTTTTGTTCTCTCATGAAAGACGGATTTTTGGAAATGTGTATCGCGGCCTTATTGTCACAGAACATAGGAAGAGGATAGTTGTAAACCTCTCCTAAGTCAAGCATGAGAGCTCGCAACCACTTCAACTCACATGTAGTCGATGCCATGCTACGATATTCCGCCTCTGCACTAGACCTGGAAACGACAGACTGTTTCTTGCTCTTCCAACTCACAAGATTGCCTCCAACAAATGTGCAGAAACCTGAAGTCGATTTGCGGTCCCCTTTGTCATCCGCATAGCTTGAATCAGAGTAAGCTTCAACCCTTAGGTGACCATTCTTCTGAAATAGGAGACCTTTCCCTGGAGCGGCTTTAATATACTCTAATATCCTCAGAGCAGATTGTAGATGACACTCCCTCGGAGCTTGCATAAACTGGCTCACATTGCCAACAGCATAGGAGATGTCGGGTCTGGTTATCGTGAGATATATGAGCTTGCCCACCAGACGCCGGTATCTCGTAAAATCAGAGAGAAGAGGTGAGTCATCTGTCCAAGTTTTGTCTTCTCCAGCAGCCATAGGACAACGTGCAGGTTTAGCACCAGTGAGTCCCGCATCCTTTAAAAGATCAAGAGCATACTTCCGTTGTGAAAGGACCATGGAATTGGGCTTTCTAGAGATTTCAATCCCCAGAAAGTATTTCGGGGAGCCCATATCCTTTGTAACCAGATGTTGACGAAGGTGTTTCTTGGTCATCAGTATCCCATCCTGGTCATCGCCAGCAAGAAGAATGTCATCAACATAAACCGCAAGAACAACAAGACCAGAGGCGGTTTTCCGAACAAACAAGGAGTGATCTGCTGAGCTTCGTGTAAAACCAATGGCCGCAACAATGCCACTGAACTTGTCAAACCAGGCACGAGGACTCTGCTTGAGGCCATAGATAGCCTTCTTTAGCCGGCATACCCGTGTCTCCCCCTGAGCAACATACCCAGGAGGTTGCTCCATGTAAACATCTTCCTGCAGATCGCCATAGAGGAAGGCATTCTTAACATCTAGCTGCGAGATGGGCCAATCCCTGTTGACAGCCACAGAGAGAAGAACCCGAATAGTGCTGAGGCGAGCCACAGGCGAGAAAGTGTCAAAGTAATCAACCCCATAAGTTTGGGTAAAACCCTTGGCAACCAGGCGAGCCTTATAACGATCCACACTGCCATCTGGGAGAAACTTCACCACGAAGACCCAGCGACAACCAACAACATCTGTGCCGAAAGGAGGCGGAACAAGGGTCCAGGTACCCCGTTCAGTGAGAGTAGCAATCTCCTCATCCATGGCAACTTTCCAGTGAGGAATAGTAAGGGCCTCCTGGTAGGAACGAGGGGTGGTAGTGGCCGAGATAGCCAGGGCAAAGGCTCGGCGAGCAGGGGTAAGGCGATCGTAGGAAACAACCGCAGCAAGCGGATGGTGGGTACAGGCCCGAACCCCTTTGCGAAGAGCAATCAGGAGATCCAGGTCAGCAGGTGCCTCAGTATCCGGAGTATCCGTGGTGGAGAGAGCTGGCCCGGGAGTAGAGAGAGATGGCAGCGGAGTGGAGGGAGAAAGCGGAGTAGAGGGTAGAGATGAGGAGGATGGGGAAGACGGTGGAGTGGGTGGAGAGGGCGGAACATCAGTGGGAGCAGAGGGAATGGATGGGTTGGTATGAGAAGTAGGAGCAGGAGGAGGAGAAGAGGAAGCGGGAGAGAAGTAAGATGCATTGGCAAAGAAGGTGACATCCGCAGAGACAAATTGCTTGCGGGTAACAGGGTCAAAGCAACAATATCCTTTCTGAGTGGGAGAGTAGCCCAGAAAGACACATTTGGTGGCACGGGGTGAGAGTTTATCACGGGTGGCAGCGGGAGAGTGCACAAAAGCGGTGCACCCAAAGATGTGCAGAGGAAGAGGAAAGGGATCCTTGTCCGGATAAAGAATGAAGAAGGGGGGTAGCACCGTGGAGAACGGTGGAGGGAAGGCGGTTGATGAGATAGCAGGAGAGGAGGACAGCATAGCCCCAATAGGAGCGAGGAACATGCATTTGAGTCATCATAGTGCGAGCGA
The DNA here is from genome assembly GCA_039583875.1 of Platanthera guangdongensis. Classification (NCBI taxonomy): domain Eukaryota; kingdom Viridiplantae; phylum Streptophyta; class Magnoliopsida; order Asparagales; family Orchidaceae; genus Platanthera; species Platanthera guangdongensis. Next base: position 191,004,390 of record CM077156.1, on the reverse strand, counting down.
CATCAAGGAGGTGACGGTTTTTGCGTTCCGCCACCCCATTTTGTTGTGAGGTGTAGACACAGCTGGTTTGACGAATAACACCATGGTGAGTGCAAAAGGAGGAGAAGTCGTGGCTAAGATACTCCTTAGCATTGTCAGAACGAAGCAGTTTAATAGATGTATCAAACTGAGTTTTAACCATAGAATAAAAGGAGGTCCAAACAGAGAACAGCTCGGAGCGATCTTTGAGAAGATAGACCCACGTACAGCGAGAGAAATCATCAATGAAGGTGACAAAATAGGAACTACCCCGGCCGATGGTGAGGTGAGGAGCGGGACCCCAGATGTCAGAGTGAACGAGGTCGAACGGACGGGAAGAGCCCGACTTTGCGTTGGGGGGAAGGAGGAGCGGTGATGTTTGCCAAGTTGACATGCATCACAGTTTAGAGGAGGATGATGAGGAGGGAGGTGCGGCAGGAGCTGTCGTAGAATTCGGGGAGGAGCATGTCCAAGGCGAAGATGCCATTGGAGAAGATCTGTAGAGGAGGAGGAGAAGGCGGATAGAGCAGAAACGTTGTCGAGGAAGTAGAGGCCACCACTCTCAGTCCCGGTAGCAATCGTCTGTTGGGAGTCCGGATCCTGAAAAGTACAAGAGGTAGGGGTGAATATGACAGAACACCGTAGTTGCTTGCATAAAGAAGTAACCGATAATAAATTGCACGGAAACTTGGGCACATAGAGGGTATCAGCCAAGCAGAGAGAGGGAGTGACTTGAACCATGCCCGTCCCATGGACCTGGGAGGGAGATCCATCAGCAACAATGACCGGGGGCAACTGAGCCTGTGTGTCAAGAAGAGAGAAACATTGAGGGTTGTCTGTCATATGATTTGTTGCACCAGAGTCGATGAGCCATCGTCCGCGAGTAACAACACGAGCACGACCAGAAGAGGTGACCATGGAGGCGGACAGACTGGAGGAGAGGCAAGCCATGGAAGCAGGAGAGGAGCAAACCGCGACGAGAAGAACAAGCCGCGAGAAGAGAAAAAGGCACCAAGCGGGGCGAACAGAAAACAGGCTGGGCGGCTAGGAAGGCCGCTACCAAGAAGCAGAGCAAAGCAGAGGGAAAGAAGTCGCACGGCCTGAAAAAGTCGGGCGAACAGAGGAGAACAAGTCGCACGGCCAAAGATGAGGCTGGGGCGACTAACAAGCAGGAGCGCGGCGAATAGAGGAGATCGCGGCGAATAGAGGAGATCGCGAAAACGGTCGCGGAAAAGAGGCAAGCCGCGCGGGACAGGTCGCGCAGGCAGACGGAGAACAAAGCAGCTAAAAAGCCGGCAAAGGCCCAGCGGGGAAGAGGTCGCGCGGACTGAGAAGGCCGAGCGAACAGAAGAGAAGATAAGAGCAGGTGACCGCGACCAAGATGCGGGTGAGAAAGGAACAATCCGCACGGTCAGGCAGATCACAGCAGCAAACCGCGAGTATAGAGACAAGACACGCGGACAGAGACAGACCGCAACGACTAGGAAGTCGGAGAGGCAAGAAAGAACAAGGAGCGCGGCGACAACGAAACAGGTTGCTGCGACAAAGAGCAGTAGGAGAAGAGAACAAGAAGAAGCAAGCCACGCGAATAGGGCAGCGGACAGAAACAAGCCGCGCGGATAGAAACAAGCCGCGCGGACAGAAGAGAAGGCAAGCCGCGAATCAAGTCGCAGAACGCGGAAAACAAGCCGCGAACAACAGAGAGCGCACAGAATCAGGAGGAAATGACCGTGTCCTCTGATACCATGTTATAAAGTAGCGAAAAGAAGCGAAAAGAAGCGAAAAGTAGAGAACAAGCCGAATAAACTTTTGAATAATTGAAATTTTATTATCCAAAAAAGATGTCTATTACAAAGGTATGCCCTCCTTTATATAGAATGGAGGAGAGATGAGAGAAAACAAATAAGAGATGTGGGACTATAATTTACAGGACAAGCGGACTATACAAAACAAACCGCACAAGCCGCGCGGTTTAGACAGCAGGGCTAACCGCACGGCTACCACCAGAGAGGAAGAGAGACTGTCAGGATAGACCGCCAGACCGCCCGGTCTCCAAGCCGATTGAGACAAACCGCCAGACCGCGCGGCCTTCAACCCGCCAAGACAAACCGCCAGACCGCCCGGTCACCAACTTCAACACCAGGCCGCCGAACAGGAGCGTTCTCGCCTAGGCCAGGAGCTGCAGCCATTGGGACAAGGGGTGTCGAGCACTTGCCTCAAGTGGTGAGTGTGAAGGTGTAACGCCCCGAAATTTGTGTGCGAGTCGGTCGCGAAATAAGGGTTTTTGGTGCCTGTAGGGGTACACGGCCTAGGACACGGGCGTGTCCAAGGCCGTGTCTGGCTGGTGATTTTTGGTCGTTTTCAACCGAGAAGGACACGGCCAGAAACACGGTCGGATGACACGGGCGTGTCATCCGACACGGGCGTGTCATCCGACACGGGCGTGTGCCAACCCGTGTCCTACCCGTATCCTGATGGGTCGTGTCCGTTGTCGTGGCGGTTATGCGTGACACGCCCACGAACACGGGCGTGTCGAGGAACCCGACACGGGCGTGTTAGGTCAGACACGGGCGTGTCTTGGCCCGTGTGCGTTTCTCAGTTCAACGATCGTGCCTGGATCGAGGCACACGGCCTGGGACACGGCCGTGTGCCAAGCCGTGTTCGGCCCAGGTCTTTTGAATTTTGTGCAGATCTGCGCCGTTCGTTTTCTTTAATTAGGATCCGACGGCCCAGATGAAATCCTGCTCTGGTAAGGCCAGGAATAGGAGGTTAATTCCCAATTTTCTCTCCAAAGTTCTCCCCTTCCAAAGTGAGAGAGAAGAGGAAGAAGAAGGAGGTTTTCGGCCGCCGGCGGAGCATCGGAGCACCGTTTCGAAATCGGAGAGCGGATCCGTGGAGGGAAGGTCATTGCGAAGAGTTCTAACCGTGTAGTTTTTCCATGGCGCCAAAATGGACTATAAGGGTAACGATTCTCAACTTGAGCGTTTGAAGCTCTTTCTTTTGTATAGGGAACCCCGCTCCCGCGAGTGTGCGGTGAGTGCGTGGTGTTCCTTGGGGTTGATGTGAATATTCCCCCTTGTGTTGCATATAGAGCCCGGAATCGTAAGTACGGGCATAGGCATTGTGTGTGAAGCCTACCCGGACGTGTTTTGTCTGGATCGGTGATGTTGCATTTGATGTGGTTTTGCCGGAGAAGACTCCGTGCTTTGAGTTTTTCGGGTTTCTACGCGGTAGATTGCAGCAGGGATCCTTGGAGGTTAGCTTCAAGGCGCACCCGAAAAACTGAGCGGAAACTTGTTCTGCTAACTTGGCGGTCTGGGAACCGGCCTTGATCATAACTGGGTTATGAGATTGTTTTGGAAAATTTGGGATCCGAGAGAAGCTTGGCCCGCGCAAAGGACTTAAATCGGACATGCGGCGTGAACAACGGGCAAGTGGAATTGGACCTAGGCTATGTGGTTCGGTGCGAGAGACCCGAAGACGGGGACTGGCCGTTGGCATAGTCGGAGCCTTAGACGGTGGTCAGAAAGGCTAAATGCTCACATGTTGTTGCCATCCTGGGGGTGGTGGTGAATGCACTGATGAGTCAGGGTTCACCTTGAATGTGCCCTGAGTGCACGGGGTGTTTGGCCGTGCGAGCCTACACCTGTGGCGAAATTATATTGCGCTATATATATTATTGGGCTAATGTTATGCAGGAAAAGAGCACCGCCATCCCGAGTAAGGGGCGGGGTCATTATAATTTGGTCGGCTTTTAGCTGACCGTTGCTTTATTTGCCACCGTGCGGTGGTATGTGCTTGCAGGTGCTGCGGAGCCGAGCGCCAAATAGCGGGCTGGAGCCCATGTTGCTGTGCTGGCCCTAGAAGGCCGTAGAATAGCTGTTTTTATATTTATCATGTGTGGCCGGCCTGCGAGCCGATGTATGTAAAACACTCTTTATTAAGTGAACATTTGTAAGGCCATAAAGTCATGTACCCGTTTCTGTGTATTTGGGGTTTCATTCTTGTTGTTGTAGCTGTGGACATTCATATTGATGGATTTAATTTTGGGTTCTTTCAACTTTAAAATCTTCCGCTAGAATGAGCTGTGATTAGGACGAGTAGTCTTAGTTGGTTGGTTTGATTATTCATTTAGTATCCCTTCCGACTATCTGTGGTATATGGCGTCGGGTTCCAGCTGGACCTTCTGTTATATGTCATGCGACAGATGGGGGTATTACAATTTGGTATCAGACTTCTGGTTACGATCAAGCTTAAATGAATTCGTGGGCGAATTCTTGTAAGGGGTGGTGAGCACATGTGTGCGTCATCGTTATAACATCAAAAGAACCCATGAATGTCCACTTAGGAATGAAAATACACTTGTTTGGTGGAACCTGAGTGTTCCAATGATTGCTTTTAGCAATTTGTATGTTGTCTAATCGTGTGTCTTTGCTAATTTAGGCAGCTAGGAGCGGTGTTGGTCAGTCAGAGCGTCCGCAATCAGCGGAAAATAGCGCACCAAGGGACGTGCCTGCTACACCTCCTTCAGCGGAAACCATCAGGATGGTGGCTGAAGCCGTGTTCGCAATGATAAATGCCCAACCTGCAGGGCAAATGCATCGCGCACCTCCTGCGAATGAGCAAGAACCGGTTAGGGCGGCAGAGCCGAGAGTGGTGGAACGCGTAGCAGTTGAGTTAGTAGAGCCGAGGAGAACTACGGAAAGGCAGTTGAAGTATGTGATGGGCTTTAATCCTCCGAGGTTTAATGGGGTTGGAACGCCAACTCAAGCTGAGGACTGGCTCTCTTCCATAAAGAGGGTCTTGACGGCCACAATGATTGAGGAGTGGCAGAAGACCACCATAGCGACTTTTCTTTTGGAAGGTGAAGCGAGGCTGTGGTGGGAAGAGTTGGAGTTTCATCTTCTAGTGGGAAGGCAACTTGCGGATGTGCCGATAGAGGAATTTTCAAGATTGTTCCTAGCCAGATTTGTACCTTCTGCTCAGAAGTTGGAGATGGAGAATAAATTTCTTGGGTTGACTCAGGGATCCAGAAGCGTGGACGAATATCTGCATGAGTTCACACGTTTGGGTCGTTATGCTGGTGCTATGTTTTCAGAAGAAGAGAGGAAGACCAACGATTCTATGAGGGTCTTCGCGGCGATTTACATTTACTCCTTGCTGGGCCTAAGGCGCAGGGATTTCTAGCCTTGGTTAATTCGGCCCGATCGTTGGAAAAGGTTGCGAAGAAAGTTCAAGAGAAGAGGGACCCAGGAGAAAGGAAAGACCAAGTTCAAGGTGCCAAGTAACAAGACAGGTTCCGCAGATGGAACAAGAAGCGGAGGAATTCGAACCAGCCCCTTCGGCTGATGCATCGGGAGCAACTACAAGTCGAGTCCCCGGAGCTTGCTACAACTGCGGGAAGACGGGGCATTTTGCTCGGGAGTGTTGGAGCGGACATTCAAAGTCCGAGAGGAGACCTGGAGCGACTTATGAGGAGAAAGGGAAGGCGGTGGAGTCAACCGCATCCCATCATGCTCCAGCCCAGCCTAGAGTCTACAACCTTGGTCTGCAGGAGGCCATTAAGCAAGCAGACGTGGTGACAGGTATGAGTTAAATTACCGTGGTTTAACTTTTATAGTTGTTACCTTCGTATTTGTTAGCTTACATTTGGTAGTGCTAGGCTTTGTGTTGATCTTTGGGTTTCCGGTGAGAGCCCTTTTTGATACGGGAGCATCACATTCCTTCTTGTCTGAAAAGTTTATATCGCGCATCGGAGTTCCGTTCTCGATGGCAGAAAACAAGTTGGATGTGTTGTTGCCTAATGGGTGCTCAATGCGTGCGGATAGGGTTTGTGTAGTGAAGATTCGGATTGGAGACCGGGAGTTTGATTTGCGGGCGTTGGTTCTACCGTTGGTGGAGTTCGATGTAATTTTCGGTATGGATTGGCTCTGGAGCAGAGTGCATGCATTGATTGCAACCGTAAAGAAGTCAAGTTGGGTCTAGACATGATCGGGAGACTACTTTTGCGGGCATGAAGGGGTCAGGGAAAGTTCTGATATCGGCCCTTCAGGTGTTCAAGGCAGTTCGGTCTGGGGCAGAACTGTATGTCACTCTAGTGCAGACTTCGACGCCTAAACTAGTTTGGGCAACATCTCAATTGTGTCCGAGTATCCTGATGTGTTTCCAGATGATCTCCCAGGAGTCCCTCCTCAGCAGGAGATAGACTTTACTATAGAGCTGGTACCGGGTGCCAAACCGGTGTCACGCCCCCCTATCGGATAGCCCCAAGAGAAATGGCAGAGTTGAAGGTACAACTGCAAGAGTTGCTAGAGCAAGGTTATGTGCGTCCAAGTTCGTTGCCTTGGAGCGCACCAGTTCTCTTTGTTAAGAAGAAAGATGGGAGCTTGCGGCTTGTATCGATTATCGGGAATTGAACAAACTTACGGAGAAGAACAAATATCCAATCCCGAGGATTGACGATCTATTGATCAGTTGGTTGGGTCAACTGTATATTCGAAGTTAGATTTGAAGTCGGTTACTATCAGTTGAGGATAAGGGAGAGCGACATCCCAAAGACAGCATTCAGTACGCGGTTTGGGCATTACGAGTTCACGGTTATGCCATTTGGGTTGACGAATGCGCCATCCGTGTTTATGGATCTGATGAATAGGACGTTCAGAGAATACTTGGATCAGTTTGTGATAGTATTATCGATGATATCCTGGTGTATTCGCGGTGCGAGGAGGATCACTACAAGCATTTACACATGGTGTTGGAGACATTGAGGAAAAGTCAGTTGTATGCAAAGTTCTCCAAGTGTGAATTCTAGTTATCCTCGATAGCGTTCCTTGGTCATGTTTTCAGTGAAGAAGGAATAACTGTAGATCCGGCGAAGATAGTGGCGATACGAGAGTGGCCTACGTTGTCTACGATGGCAGAGGTCCGGAGTTTTCTGGGGCTTGCTGGATACTATAGGAGCTTCGTAGAGAACTTCTCGCGGATGGCACTACCACTCACGACGTTGACAAGAAAGGATCAGAAGTTTGTGTGGTCCTCGGAGTGCGAATAGGCTTTTGAAGAATTGAAGAGGCGATTGACCACGGCGCCCATTTTATGTTCGCCAAGTGGAACCGAAGGTTCGAGATCTATAGTGATGCTTCGGGCAGTGGTTTGGGCTGTGTTCTGCTACAACATGGGAGAGTGATATCTTATGGTTCACGACAACTGAAGGTTCACGAGAGGAATTATCCGGTCCACGACTTAGAGTTAGCGGCCGTGATATTTGCTCTTAAGCTTTGGAGGCACTATCTGTACGGTGTGAAGGTCGATATTTACACCGATCATAAGAGTTTGAAGTACCTATTGGACCAAAAGGATCTGAACATGAGGCAGATGAGGTGGATGGGTTCTTAGGGGACTACACCTTCAAGTTACACTATGTGCCTGGGAAGGAAATGTAGTGGCAGATGCGTTGAGTCGTAAGATTCCCGCACAAGCCAATTGGTTATCAGTATATGATGAAAGATTGGTCCAAGAGTTGGAGGCGTTGGAGATATCTTGCGTCGATAAGCAGTCTAGTGCCGAGGCGAAACTGTTTTGGACAGAGGTGCAGTGTGACCTAGCGGATAGAGTTCGGCGGGCTTTGGTTCAGGATAGCAGCATGAAGCAGATCTTGCATGAAGCTTTGGATGAGTCAAATTCCCAGTTTGTGGTTGAAGATGGGTTGCTAAGGAAGGACGATCGACTATGCGTTCCTAGTGCGGATAGTATTCGGGAGGAGTTGATGTATGAGGCACATCATACCAAGTACTCAATCCACCCGGGAAGCACGAAGATGTATAGAGACATGAAGAAATTATTCTGGTGGCCGGGTTTGAAGAAGGATGTGGCACTTTATGTGGCCAAGTGTCGTACTTGTGCATTAGTGAAGGCGGAATGCCAGCAAAGCCCGGAGGTTTCTTGAAATCCCTTCCTATCCCAGAATGGAAGTTTGACGACATATCTATGGATTTTGGGTGGTCCGTAGATAGGTGAACAAAAGGTCGCACTTTATCCCAATCAGAAAGGAAGATCCAGTGGAAAAGTTAGCCAAACTCTACGTGGATAGTATGTACGATTGCATGGTGTGCCTCGCAGTATTGTGGAGTGATCGTGATGGACGCTTCACGTCAAATGACTGGAGGTTGGTGCATGGTTTGTTGGGTACTAAGCTAAAGTCAGCACAGCCTTTCACCCGCAGACAGATGGCCAAACCGAGAGAGTCAACAGGACTATGGAGGACATGCTTCGCATGTGCGTCCTAGATTTCGGGAAGCATTGGGAGGATCACTTGTACATGGTGGAGTTTGCATACAACAATAGTTTTCAGGCAAGTATGGAAATGGCGCCTTTCGAAGCCTTGTACGGGAGGAAGTGTCGTACGCCGTTGTAACGCCCGAAACTCAAAGGAGCAAAGGGGGACGTTTTGGGCCAGTTTTGGTTTCTGGCTGAAGGCACATGGCCTGGGACACGGGTGTCCCAGGGCGTGTCAAGCGTGTGTCGACACTTTAGGCAGCGAAAAGTCGTGCAAGTTCGATTCTCGACGATGTCGTCGCCCAGAAAGTGGGCACACGGGCGTGTCCGAGGGCGTGTCGACCCGTGTCGACACTTAGCCGTGAAATCGTCGAGTTATACTCGACGATTCGTCGAGAATGGGCACACGGCCTGCGACACGGGCGTGTTCGCAGGGCGTGTCGACCCGTTGTCGACGATCGTCAAGGTGAAATCGTCGAGATTCACTCGACGATCGTCGAGTCAAGGCACACGGCCTAGGACACGGGCGTGTCCAAGGCCGTGTCATCGAGTCGTCGATCTCCACTCGACGAAATGTCCCGTGTACACGGCCTGGGGGCCCAGGCGTGTCAAAGTGACACGGGCAAGGACACGGGCGTGTCCTAGTACCCGTGCAGTGCTCGGGTTGGAAACGGGGGAA